>JAASGM010000599.1:0-16000 GCA_023334215.1 Globisporangium cystogenes | reverse complement strand
GTTCACCGAGGGCTTCCCCATGGAGGTGCTCGAGGTGTACACGCAGCCGCCGCAGTGCTACTTCTCGTGGCGCCACTGGGGGCCGTTCACGGGGAGCTACAAGGGCGTCAAGGGCGACGGCTCGCGCGTCGAGGTGCGCGGTTTCGGGCAGATGCAGATCGACTCGAACCGGATGCTGAGTCTGCGTCTCTTCTTCAAGACCAAGGAGCTCTTCGACAAGCTCAACACGGTCAGCGCGGCACTGGCGCAGAAGGCGCAGGAAGTAGAGAAGGCTCGATCTAAGTCGACTGGGGGCTCGTCCGCTTCCGCTGCTGCTGCTGCGAACGCGACTTCCTTCCGCCCAACTACGTCCCCGATACCGCCGACTCGAGCTCCAGCACCGACGGCTGCTCCAGCACCCGCTCCCGCGTCAACTGCAACTCGGCACCCGTCTCGTGCTGGTCGCACTGCTCCGAAGTCCAAGGCGGAGCTGCGAGCCGAGATCATGGGCGAGCTGGCAAACTCATCGGGAACGTCGGGCGCCTCACAGAGGAAGTGAAGAGCGCGTCGACACATCTCAGTCGCGGGTACTTCGGGTACTTCGGGTCCGTTATTATAACAATGTAGTTCGTTTGTCGCCATGGTTGTCGTTGTGCATCAAGAGGAGAAGACATGAATCATGCAATTCGCGTTGACGCAGTGGTGCTTGCTATTCGTTTACCTCTCGCCACAGTTTGGCGCGATCCGAGTGACACGGCATGGGTGCCGAACCTGACGATCCTTGGCCACCAGTAGGGAACACAAGCGTGAACCTTGCTCTACAAACAAGCTACTCAGCAACTACGCAATGTCCACGCTAGACTTGTTGGCGCTGATGTCGTGAGCACATGCACTGCTGAAACTGAGGAGCCAAACCCTCTCCAACACGGGGATACGTTTGCGCTTTTTATCTGTGAGGTTTACAGTTCGCTCAGTATACTTTTTGTGGGATAATCACACTTATTTTCATCGGATAAGAGAGAAATGCACTCTTTTTGACTTGCACTCACTTGAACAAGGTTTACCAATGTTGTTCCTCTGCTCAGCGAGACCATCGAGCTGCTACAAGCACTGCGTGGTTCGGCATGTTCGCTACTCATTGGCACGGGCAAAGTCTCTGGGGCGACACGCCAGGTGGTTGAACTGTGTGCTTGCCGCTCTGGTCCAGTTCGCTGCTCTCCGCGGACGTGTCGGAAGCCGGTGAAGTCGACACTTTCTTGGCGCTCTGCTTCCATTTCTACGGGTACTACGACAACTCGGTTCACAATCAGTTCCACATGGACGCAGGAGATCTACCGTCAAGATGGATGCCGCCCCCGTTCCTGAACGTCATCCAGACTTCAGCTCAGTTCCAAACACTACAGAGACACTATCGATAGCACGGAGCACGTGGACACGCGGCTGGCAAAGCCTGGACGTTCATTTCGTGGTATGGAGGAGGAGACTGGCTAACTACACGGGAGCTCGCCACGCTCCTCAATCGACCTCGGCGATCGACGTCACGGTCGGCGGCGGCGGCAGCGCGAGCGGCTGCGGGCGACTCGGCAGTGGCGGCTGGAGCGGCGGAGCGCTGCGGTACGCCTGCTGCTGCTGCTGGTGGCTCATCATCTTCTGGCCCTCGAGCATCATGTTGCGCAGCAGCGCCTGCTGCGCCGCGATCGACTCCTCCATCTTGACGAACGACGTCGGGATCGGCTGCACGCTCTCGACGTCCTCCGTCTCCTCGAGCAGCACGAGACCGCTCGCGCTGTTCTCCTTCTCGCGCCGCTCCCAGCGCGACTCGGAGCTGCTCGAGCTCTCGCTGTAGCCGCTGCTCGACGCGTCCGAGCCCTGCCGGCGCCGCTCGAACGCGTTGCCAGAGTTGTTGGGCCGCACGCGGAGGCCGTCGACCTGCTGCGTGAGCCCTGAGAGGTTCGCGATGCGCGCGTCGTCGTCCACGAGACTCGTCTTGCGTCCGAGCGGCGGCGGCGCCGACGACGACGAGCCCCAGCCGTAGTAGTTGAAGCCGTTGCCGTTGCCGTCGCCACCCGCTGAACTTCCCGTGTGGTGCATGCTGCCAGGCGGGAACGGCGCCGAGTTGGCGTCCGAGAGGCTGCGGCGGTTGTCCGCAAACACCTCGCTACTGCGGCCGTAGCTGCCGCTGCTGCTCGCTTCGAGCGCCGCGAGCTCGAGCGCCGCCTGCGCGGCCGCCTGGAGCGACGCGAGCGCGTTCCGCCGGTCCTGGCGGCACTTGTTGATGCACTTGAGGCAGAACTTCTCGGCGCTCGTGATGATGTTGGCGCCGGTCTCCGGCTGCAGCGCCGCCGGGAGCTTGCTCGTGAGCACCGTGAGCTCCATCGTGCACGTCGAGCACATGATCTCGGCGCAGATGCGGCAGTGGTGGCGCGACCGCAGGAGGTTGAACGACTTGAAGCACACGCTGCACGCCGGGCGCTCGCTGTTGGGCACCCACGCCTTGTTCGTGATGAGCCGGCTCTTGACGATGTACCGCGCGTCGGCGCACGTCGCGAGGTTCAGCACGACCGGGTGCATGCCCGAGACCGTGCGGTTCGCGAGCCACGTGGGCGTCGAGCTGCCCGTGAACTGCGTCGTCGACGAGAGCGAGACGTCGACGGCGCCGCTGCCCAGGCCGACCGAGCGGAACATGTGGACCCACTGGACCTGGCTCCGGATGAAGCCGAAGTTGCGCTCCGAGCCGTTGAGCTCCTTGATGCTCACGGACTGGGCCACGCGCACGAGCACCTTGCGGCCCTTGGCGTCCGCGAACGTCTTGCACAACTCGAGCACGAGCACGTCGCGCACGGCGTAGACCGAGTCGACGGACGACTGGAACGCGAGCCACTTGATGCCGAGGAACTGGAACGGGTCCTCGAAGCTTGCGGTCTCGGCCACGTGGAGCACCGCGGCGTCGAGGAAGCCCTCCTGGTAGCAGTGCGCCATGCCCGCGCGCAGGTCGTCCGTGCTGTCGGCGTTGATCGCGTACGCGAGCTCGTCGAGCGAGCTCTCGATCTTGGCGCGCAGGATCGCCGTGCGGCTCTGCGCGTGTTTGTTGTCGCTGCCGCGCTGGCGGTATATGACGCAGTTCTTCTTCTCGAGGTGCACCTTCCATGCCTGCTTCTTGAGCTCCGGCGAGAGAGTCGGGTTCTCCATCCAGAGGTGGCTGCTCTTGACCGACTGCTCCGCGAGCGCGAGCGCGCGCTTCTTGAGCAGCGCGTACTGCGCGGGCGTCGGCTGCACCGTCGGCAGGTGGTCGTCCTCGAGCGGGAACCGGAACGACTCGCCCGTGTCCTTGACGCGGATCACGCGGCCCGTGCGCATCCAGCTGATGCCGCCGCGCGCCTCGCTCGCGGCGTCGGCGCCGACCACCGGGAAGCGGTTCGGCGCCGAGAGGCTCACGCGGTGGCTGCGCCCCGAGTGCGTGTAGAGCGCGTCGTCGAGCGCCGCGAGCGACGCGTTCAGGCTGTGGCTGCTGCTGGCGGCCGCCGAGGGCGTCGTCACCGTCGCGGTGGCCGCCACGCCGCTGCCGCCGCCGCCCCACTCACCGAACGACGTCATCATCTGCTGCGGGTGGAGCTGCGACTGCTGCTGCGACTGCTGCTGGAAGTGGTGGTGGTGGTGCGACGGCGGCTGGTGGTTGAGCCGCGGCGTGCGGGCGTCCGGGATGACGGTGGCCGCCGCGGGCACCTGGAAGACCGTGAAGGAGGAGCCGCCGCGCGCGCTCCGGGGCGTCGCCTCCATGGCGCCTTACTGACCGCTTGCTGCCTGCCGCCTTCCTGACAGGCGTGTCGAGTCCTGCGCGGTGTCGCTGCCAAATGGCGACTTGCGCGAGCGACGAGATCGAGCCGGAGCGGGAGGGGGGTATACATTTCGCCAGTGAAAGGAGCAAGCGGCCGCGGATGACGACAGGACGACTGGCCGCAGCAGGAGGCAGTGTATCCAACTCGTTTTTCCCGTTCTTCACTATGGGAACTCCAAGACCTCCAAGCGCTCCAAGCTGGTCGGTCACTTGTGCAGCGTGCTCATGTACGGCGACTTGTAGGCGGCCGCGTGCTCGCGCTGCTCCGTCGCGTACAACGCGCGCACGGGGATGCTGATGAGCTTCTTGTACTGAAAGGCGCAAGCTGTGAGTCGGGACTGCTGAGGCACGAACGCGAGCGCCAACACAAGGTCGTCACGTACCGACAGCGTGCCGTAGACCATGAGCACGAAGCCCAGGAGCTCCACCCTAGCCAACCACACCGCGCATCGTGAACTCTCATACGTAAAGCACGCAAAGCAAAGCTCCCACCACCGCACTTGCGCACCAGCTGTACACCGTCCACTGCTCGCCGGCCGAGTCGGGGCCTTGCCACTTGAGCACGTAGTACACGAAGAGACTCAGCATCCACACGCCGAGCGTCCGCAGCGTCTGCGAGAAGCGTTCGAGTTCCCGAGCCAGTCAGTCGTCCGTCGCCAGCACCACGTAGCGAAGGAAGGAAGCGCTCGCGCACCTCCGTGATGCTGCGCATGACCGCCGAGAGGTGCTTGGTGACGTAGTTGCCCGTGACGTTGAGCGTGCCGACCGCGACGATGTAGGCGAGGATGAGCGCCGCGAGCGCCGGCGAGTTGCTCACCTTGACGAACGAGTCGTAGAAGTCCTCGTGCCAGATCTTGGAGACGCCCGTGGCGCCGGCGGGCGTGAGCGAGAGCACGGGCACGAGCGCGACGTAGAACACGAGCCCCCAGAGGCCCTCGAGCCCCACGAGCAGCATCGGACTCACGTTCAGCGCGATCATCATGTGCTCCTCGACGACGATCTGCAGCGCCGTGAGCACCTGCGCCGCGACGGTGAAGCCGAGGCCCACGAGCGCGTTCCAGCTCTCGCTCTCGGCGTCGGCGCCCGTGCTGCTGCTGTCGCCGTGGCCGACGCCCGCCCAGCCCACGAGCACGACCGACACGGCGACGATCAGGATGCTCATGTAGTGGTAGCCGTACAGGCGCTTGCCCATGAGGCGCACGGAGAAGACGGCGCTGAAGATGATCACGGAGCCGCGCGCCATCTGGAACACGGACGACGAGATCCAGAGCAGCCCGACGTTCGCGAGCACGGTCTGCAGCAGGTCGAGCAAGGCCGGCAGCGCGACCGCCGCCGCCGTCTTGAGCGGCACGCTCGCACTCTCGGCCGGCGGCGGCGCCGCAGCCGCAGAGCGCGGGAGCAGCGGCTGCGTCTCGCGGCGCGCGGCGCCGTGGCGCTTGCTGGCGACCTCGGGCGTCGTCATGAAGCGCTGACCGTCTTTGCGTAGGCGCAGCAGCGGCGTCGCGAGGTAGTCGGCGTGCGTCACGGCCTTGCGCACGTAGAGGAAGACGAGCACGAGCGCCATCGCGAGCTTCATCTGCAGCACGCCGAACCAGGGCTTGTCGAACGGGCAGAGCGTCGTGAGCGCGCGCGGGTCGCGCGGGTCCGCGCACTGCTCCGTACCGACCGACCGCACGCCGTACTCGGTCTTCATGATCACGGTGCTGAACGTGCCGGCCACGAGCATCGCGAGCGCGTACAGCGATCCCTCGCGCTGCTGCTGGTGGGCGGCGGCGGCGGCGGCGGCCATCCTGTCTGGTGTCTGGTGGGGGTGAGAGCCGAGTGTGGTGGTGCAGATGGTAGACGGATGCGACGTGTTATGACAGGCGAGTACTGGTTCTGTTTGTATCAAATCTTGTAGTCTTTATGAACCTGTTTAGATGACATATTGAAACCTGTGTAGAATGTATGCAGTAACAAATGAATCCACTTTTACTTTTATTTACTATTCAGTGGACTTGTATTTTAGACCTCTTGCCTGTCACCATGAACAGCAGCATCCAGAGCAGCCATCATTCGCCAACTTGCGCTCTTCGCACGACACATGGGCAACTGCATTGGCCTCGGGGCGCCGTCTTCGCGCGCGAACGCCGACAGCGTGGAGGTGGTCGTGCGCCTCTCGCCCCAAAAGAGCGGCCGCGAGAGCCAGAAAAGCGGCGGCGGCGACTCGTTCGTCGACGTGCTCTTCTTCCCGGACCGCGCGATGCCCTGCAAGCGCTTCCGCTCGTCCGACGGCTGCACGCGCAAGAACTGCAAGCAGATCCACGACGAGGGCTCGTCGCTGCTCTCGTTCCTCGAGTACCTCAACACGACCAAGCGCTCGATGGACATCTGCGTGTTCACGATCACGTGCGACGAGGTGGGTGGGTGGGTGTACGCTGGTACACCGGACGCCGTCGGAGACGTTCTTACAGCGTGAGGACGGCGCGCAGGTCGCGGACGCGGTGCTCGCAGCGCATGCGCGCGGCGTGCGGGTGCGCGTGATCACGGACGACGACCAGGCGAAAGGACGCGGCTCGGACATCCAGAAGTTCATCGACGCGGTGCGTCTCGCGCAGAGTGACAGCTGCAGCTGCGCTTGCGTGTTTGGACGGCGGTCTGCGAAGAGATGGACGGTGCGCTGACGCTGCTGCTGACGCTGCTGTTGCTGTTGCAGGGTATCCCTGTGCGTGACGACAACGCGCGGACGTACATGCACAACAAGGTACGCGACGAAGAGCTGCTGCCAGTTGCTAGCTGCTGTGCTGCTGGATGCTCTTGATGCAGCGACTCACGCGCCTCTTGTTGGTTCTGTGCGCGATCTGCAACCGCGCGCAGTTCTGCATCCTGGACGACAAGTTCCTGCTGAACGGTGCGGCTACCGCGAGCGTGTGGCGGCGTGTTCTCCATCGCGAGACGCACGCGCCGCCTCGCTCTTCTCTTCTCCTTGCTCACGTGCTGCGTTGTCTACAACGACTAGGGTCGTTCAACTGGAGCCGTCAAGCTGTGCTCGGCAACGCAGAGAACCTCGTGATCAACCGCGGTGGCCGCATCGTCAGTACGTGCACTGTGCTGCTCGTGTCGCGCGGGCGACTTCCCAGCTCCAGATCGCTCTGACGCGCTTCCGGTTGCTGTGACTGCGCGCAGAGCGCTTCCGCGAGCAGTTCGACAAGCTCTGGGCCAAGTACGAGCGCTGAAGCGGACGTGCGAGCGAGCGAGCGCGTCAAGCGCAGCAGTAGTCTCCTCACCGACTCGCGCTCCTCTGATCCGTTCTCGTCCCTCCGGTCTCCGCAGCCAGTTTCCAGTCGTCTCGCCATTCACGTCCGCCCGCCACCCATCGCCACCGGCGCAGAGCATCCGTTCCTCCATCGACACCCGCGAGCGCCGAAGAGCAGGACGAACACCTCGACAATGTTCACCTCGCTCCGCCGCCCAATAATTGCATTGTCCATTTATCTTGTGACAGCCGCGCTTCCAGCCAACGAAACCAGTTATTGCCAATAATCCGAGCCAACCATGCTGCGCCACCTGCGCCGCCCGACGACGAGCCTCGCGCTGCGACCGGCGCCGCGCTGCTGGACGAGCGCTCTGCGCGCGTTATCGACGGAAGGCGACGGCGGCGCGTCGCCCGCCGCCGACCGCTTCGACACGCTCGAGCGCGTGCGCGCGACGCCGACGCGCGAGCGCTTCCGCGTGGCGCTCGTGGGCCGCACGAACGTCGGCAAGTCGACGCTCTACAACCGCCTCACGAAGACGCGCGCGGCCATCGTGCACAACGTGCCGGGCACGACGCGCGACCGCCGCTACGCGCCGGTGCGCACTGTAGTAGGAGGCATTGCGAGTCGTCCACTGCGAGCTTACTGGCGCCGCTGGATGCGACCTGCGCCTCTCAGGCGCGACTCGCCGGCTTGGACTTCGACGTGATCGACACGGGCGGCCTCGAAGACGCGCCGAGCGGATCGTACGTGGCTGTTGCAGTGCAGAGGGTTCGAGTAGCAGACGCCTCACTCGGCGGCTGCAGGCTGGAGCAGGGCATGCTCGACCAGACGCGTAAGGCGGTGCACGAGGCCGACCTGGTGTTCTTCCTCATCGACGGGCGGCAGGGCGTGACGCCGATCGACTCGCACTTTGCGCGCTGGCTGCGCCGCGAGAACCCGTCGGCGCCCGTACACGTGGTCGCCAACAAGGTCGAAGGGTACCCGGACCGCTGGGAGGACGCGCTGAACGAGTGCTACCAGCTCGGCATGGGCGACGCCATCCCACTCTCGGCCGAGCACGGCGAGGGCATCACGAACCTCCTCGACGTGCTCATCCCGGCGTACGACGCGCACGAGAAGGAGCAGGACGCGCTGCTGCCGGCGGTCGCCACGGCCGAGGACGGCGGCGTCGCCACGGAGCGCGACGAGGACGTGCGTCCTCGGGCACAGGTGGCGATGGACGGTGAGTGATGGTCACTGACGCCGCGGGGTTTGATGTCACCCAGGCTCGAACGATCCGTCTCGCGATCGTCGGCAGACCGAACGTCGGCAAGGTGCGTTGCGTTGCGTGTGACGCGACGTGCGTCACTGTTCAGCGGGTGGCGTGCGTCTGCTGACAAAGTTCTGCCCAGTCGACGCTGCTCAACAAGATCGTGCGCAAGGAGCGCGTGCTTACTGGACCCGAGTATGTCGGCGTGTAGAGATACGTGTATACACGCGTGTATACAGCTGACCTTCTTCATGCTGCGTCGGCAGGCCGGGCGTGACGCGCGACTCGGTCGAGGTGCCGTGGTCGTTCCGCGGGCAGCCGATCAAGCTCGTCGACACCGCGGGCATCCGCAAGTACAGCAAGCGCGACCTGGAGAACCAGATCGAGAACCTGTCGGTGCGCGACGCGTTCCGCGCGATCGACTCGGCGATGGTCGTCGTCGTCGTCGTCGACATGAGCGAGCCGAAGCTCATCCACATGGACCTCACGATCGCGCACAAGGTGATCGACGAAGGCCGCGGGCTCATCCTCGCGGCCAACAAGGCCGACCTGGCCAAGGACTCGGACTTCGAGCTCCAGCGCATCCGCGACGAGCTCGCCAGCTCGCTCGCGCAGGTCAAGGGCGTGCCGGTCGTCCCGATCTCGGCGCTCACGGGCCAGGGCATCCGCAAGCTGCTGCCGGAGGTGTACGTCCCGTCGGGACTTCCTGATTTGCTGTCTGGCTGCGGGACGAGCTGCTCACCTGGTCGTGTGGGTGTGACGCCAGCATGAAGGCGTACGAGAAGTGGGACCTGCGCGTGACGACCGGGCGGCTGAACCGGTGGATGAAGGCGATGGCGCGCCACCACCCGCCGCCGACCGTCAAGGGCAAGACGATCAACGTCAAGTACGTGACGCAGGTCAAGAGCCGCCCGCCGACCTTCGCGCTCTTCGTCAACAAGCCGCACGACGTACCGGAAGCCTATCAGCGGTGCGTTCGCTGGCGTCCCCGTCGTCACCTTCTCTCGCTCTCGTAACGCCTGACGCCTGACGTCTGACGCCTGATGTCCGCCCCACCACCAGCTTCCTGCTCACGCAGCTGCGCGAAGAGTTCGACATGGTCGGCGTGCCCGCGCGCCTACTGCTGCGCGGCAGCAGCGACGCCAACCCGTTCGAGAAGCGGCGCAAGTTCCAGAAGCGCTCGAGCCGAGTCGCGCACGGGAAGCCGCGCAAGCAGCAGCAGCGGCAGCCGCCCAAGCAGAAGAACACGACGAGCGCGTAGCTGCGCCACTTTAGAGCCGCTCGGAATGGAAACGCATCTGCCGTTCGCTTGGGAAGCTTACACGAGTGCAGCCGCCAGGTCGGCGCCGCCGCGGCAGACGCTCTACGCCTTGTCCGGGAAGCACTGCGCGAACGTGAAGCCCTTGGCCGAGTGCTTGCTCTCGTAGTGGTCGTTCAGCAGCTTGGCCTGCAGGGGAGGGGAGGGTCAAGAGTGGTAAGAGTGTTGGTCAGGCTCGCATAGACACACACACACGCAGTCGCAGCACGAGCGACACGCACGTTGGCGGTGACCATGAAGGTCGTCATGCAGATCTTGCACTTGAGGTTGGCGATGTCGGCCGCCATCTTCCCCTTGTTGGCCTCGTGGTTCTTCTGCTTCTGCTCCTTGAGCTTCTTCACCATGTTGCGCTCGCGCGCCTCCTTGGACTTCTGCCCGTTGCCGCCGCCCATTGTGTGCTAGTGAGAGAGAGAGAGAGAGAGAGGCAGGCGCGGCGCTTCTTGAGAGCGGGAGATCTGGTTGTGAGCGCACGAATGGTTGGGCAGAAGCGGAATCAGTGCGAAGGTGACGCGAAGGTGACGCGAAGGTGACGCGAAGGAGTGAACTGAACCTGGTCTGAACGGAGCGGAGGTGGCGCGAAGGTTGCACGAAAACCACGAAGACGAGGAAGGTGATGGCGAAGCGAGTTGATTGACGGCCCTGCGCATGCGCATGCGCTTGAGCGACTGAGCGGATGAGATGCACAGGAGCGACCCAAGCAGCTCACACCACGTCGTCCGTTGCTACAAGCTGCTGAATACCAACTGTAAGCAGTCGATCGACAGCAGCAGGATTACGATCCTCCATCACCAGACTGCAGGAGGCGCTGCTCACGTGGCCTCGCCCGCCGGTCTCCCCGCTCTGCTCTTCGCTCTCGAATCCTACGTACTGCGTAGTACATCGCCTCACTCGCTTGCTCTCTTGCTCTCCTCCTCCGGCCGTCGCTCGCACGGAGCCGCACGCCAACTCATTCAAGCTCGTCACGTGCGCCGCACTGCCAGACACTCGGGACGAGCACAGGCAGGCGACCCGATCCGCACAGGCGGCCAGCAGCCGCCTCGCCGCTTACTTGGCCAGGTGCGGGAAGCACTGCTCCATCGTCAGCCCCTTGGCCGAGTGCTTGCTGTCGAAGTGGTCGGTCAGCATCTTGAGCTGTCCACGAGCAGGCAGCGCGTCAGTGGCTCTTTCTTCTATCTGTTGATGTGGAGCAGCAGCCAGCGCCTCCGCCTCGTCGTCGTCCTCCTCGCCACTCAAGAGCTACGCACGTTGGCCGTGACGAGGAACGTCGTCATGCAGATCTTGCACTTGAGCCCCTCGCGGTCGGCCACGATCTTCGCCTTGTTCGAGTCGTGGCTCTTCTGCTTCTGCTCCTTGAGCTTCTTCGCGAGGTTGCGCTCGCGCGCCGCCGCCGACTTCTGCCCGTTGCCGCCGCCCATCGCCTGACGAGTGCCGCTCGCCTGGGGCCACGAAGCCAAAATGGCTGGAACGGTTGGATAAACACATAGTGAGAAAACACAGGATCGACGGTACGACCACGAGGAGGACCTCCAAACGACGCGAGATGAGCTGTAAGGTGGCCCCGATGTGCGCGTGCGCGTGCACCTGCCGCCCGCGTCCCCAGCAGCCGCAGCAGAACGACAAACACTCATACCAGACGCCACCGCCGCCTGCTTCCTCCGAGCCACTCGCGCTCCTGCAGCTCAAGGTGCGCGCACTCGACAAGTACAAGCGCAACTACGAGCTGCTCTGCAGCCAGCTCGAGGCGCTCAACGCGCAGATCGGCCTGCAGCTCGAGCAGCACGAAGCGGACGTCGCGGCGCTCAACGGCACCGTCGCGCAGCTGCGGGACGCCAACCGCGCGCTCGAGAGCGCGCTGCACGAGAGCCAGGCGCTGCTGGCGGCGCAGCAGCTCGCCGCGCAGCACGACCGCGCGCACTCGGAGCGCGTGCACGCGCAGCTCGCGACCGCCGCCGAGCTGCTCACAGCCACCGAGAGGCGCGTCGAGAGCAAGGAGCACGAGCTTGCGCGCCAGGCGCAAGCTCTCGAGCTCGAGCTCGCAGCCGCCCGGAAGGAGAGCGCCGAGCTGCAGAGCCGCCACGCGCGGACGCAGGACCAGCTCGCCGCGAGCGAGCGCGGCGCGGCCGCCGAGCGCGACGCCGCGGCGCAGAAGCGCGAGAGGCTCAAGCTCAAGTGCGGCCAGCAAGTCGCCGCGCTGCGAGCCGAGTGCGACGCGCTGGCGCACGAGCTCGAGGCGCAGCGGGCGGCGGCGCGCAGTGCCAAGCGCCAGAGCGCGCAGCTGGGCGGCGAGAGCGACGCGCTCCGCAAGCAGCTCGGCGCAGCGAAAGGCGACGCCGAGAGCCTCGCAGCGGTCGTCGAGCAGCAGAAGGCGGCGACGCAGCTCCTAGAGCAGCGGCAGAGTCGCTCCAAAAGGCAGCTCCAGCAGACGGAGCTCGCGCTCCAGCACGCGACGCGGCGCGCCGACGAGCTCCAGAGCGAGCTGGTGCTCGCGAGCGAGGAGCTCGTGCGCAAGAACGCAAGCGTGCAGGCGCTGCAGAGCGAGCTGAGGGCGGCGAAGGCGGCGAGCGAGCAGCAGCGGCGCGAGTCGGACGAGCTCCGGAGGCGGATCGAGGAGCTGAGCGCTCAGCGAGCGGCGGAGAAGCGCCGAGAGGACGAGGCCGAGCGCACGCGCTCGCGGCTGTGCCGCAAGGAGCTCCAGCAGATGCGGCAGTTGCTCGCAGCGAACCACCAGAAGGCCGCCGAGTCGTCGCGAGACGTGCACGCGCTCAAGCAGGAGCTCTGCAGCGTCCAAGAGGTGCTGCACGACTACCGCAGCCGGCAGGACACGTGGCGTCAGTACATCCGCAGTGCCGCTGAAGCCGACGCGCGCGACGACGAGCAGGCGGCCGCCAGTCGCGCCGAGGCGTCCGTGCTCAAGTGCGCGATCATGGAGGAGGTCGCAGCAGCCGAAGCAGCGGCGACGACGACGCCTAAGACGCCCAAGAAGACGGCGGCGGCAGTGAGCAGGAGCCGCTCGACGAAGAAGAAGCCTCCGGCCTGAACCCGCTCCCGTGCTGCTTACTGCTTGTTCTTGCTGCTGCTCAAGCTCTTAGCGGAGCGTACGAGCGCTTCGTACCGCGTCTTGAGCTTGTCGAACTCCTGGCGCAGGAACTGGTTCTCGTCCTGCAGGTCCTGCACCTCGAGCGCGAGCGCCGCGTCGTCGCCGGGGCTCGCGCGCTCCTGCTGCGCGTCGTGCAGGCGGTTCGTGAGCGCGGCGATCTGGTCCTCCTTCGCCTTGATGCTCTCGCGGAACGACCGCCGCAGCGCCTCGATCTCCGTCGCGGTCATGCTGGGGCTTCCCCCAGACTGCTGCTGGCTCGGCGCGTCGGGAGTCGGGAGGCTGGAGCTGCTGCTGTGGCTCGTCGACCCGCCTCGAGCGAGTGCGGGCATCCCAGGCTTCCTCTGCGCACGTGCGCACACAGCAGCCGCCGCCGTCAGTGCCGCTCTCACACACTCCGACACTAAGAGATGGCCTCGTACTGGGATGCGAGAGACCAGCGCGGACTCCTCGGCTAGCGACGGCAGCATCGACGGCGCGAGCGGCGGCTGCTGCTTCGCCTGGCGCAGCTGCCGATCCTTCTCCTCGAGCTGCGTCTGCAGCGCCTTGACGGCCTCCTGGAGCCTCTCCTTCTCCGCCTGACGGCTCCCACACACCACACGTGTACGTGGAGGTGTCAGCACCGCCGCGAGCCACAGAGGAGACATGGAGGACGCACCGCCACGGTTCGGTACTGCGAAGCCTCGCTCGGAGCCGGCATGCCAGAGCCGGCAGCACCTCCGAGTGGGACAGAGTGGCGCTTGTACTCTGCGACGAGACTCCGCAGGCGCTCGAGCTCCGCCGCCATCTCGGACTTCTGCGGCGGTGCTCCGCCTCCGAAGAGCGACGGCGACTGCTGCTGCGCGCTCTCGGCCGTGCGCGCGCGCTTGACCTCCTGCACCTTGGTCTTCCACGTCTCGAGCTGCTTCTGCAGCGCGTCGATGAGCGCGTCGTCGTTCCGCGACTTGTCCACGAGCACCTGGAACCGGCCCTTGCTCTCCTGCTTCTCCTTCTCGAGGATCTGGCTGCGCGACCGGATCGCCTCGAGCTTCTTCGTCTGCTGCGCCAGCTTCTCCTGCAGCTCGTCGCGCTCCAGCGCGATCTTGTCCGCGAGCTTCTGTCTCTGCGCCTGCTGCGCCGCGAGCTCCTGCTGCGCGCGCGCGTCGACGTTGTGGCTGAGCTGAGACGCTGCTCCGGCGGCAGCAGCATCGCGGTCGCCAGCTGGCCGCGCGAGTTCGGCCTCGAGCTTCTTCACCTTCGCCTTCAGCATCACGATCTGCTGCGCGCGGCCGCGCTTGCCGCCACCAGCGCTCTCGCCCTCGAGGATCTCGTCCAGCGCCACATCGTCGCCCACCTCGCGCTGTAGCGCGCGCTGCAGCTTCTTGAAGTCGAGCTGGAGCTTGTCGTGCTTTGCGCGGAGCTCGTCCAGCTTCTTCCTCGCGGAGCTGTCTGCCGCCGGAGCGCTGGCGACGAGCGATCCGCTTTGTCGGTGCTCCAGCGCGTCCTCGTCGCTCGCTGGGGAGTGCGCGGCTGTGGCAGCGGCGCTCGCTCGCGCCTGGATGCGCGCCGCCTTGAGCTTGAGCGTCTCAACCTCCCGCTCGAGTTGCTGCTTGGCGCTCTCGAGTAGCTTGCACTGCTTGGCGGCGTCGACAGCGAGCTGCTTCTCTCGCTGCAGCGAGCGCTTGAGGTGCCGCAGAGACTTTGCCTGGTGGACGATCTTGGTGTCGCGGATGTCCTGCAGCGAGCGACACACAGGATGCCGTCATCTACAGTGTGAGGTAGCAGACCGCCCGATGTTGAGAGAGCGAAGGCGGCGCACGTGGTCGACGGCGCCGTCACGTTCGAGCAAGAGATCTTGGACAGCGTCCGGGTTCAGTCCCGGCACAGGAGCGAGCGCTTCGAGCTGGATCTGCATGCTTCGCCACACAAGTGCACGGCACGGAGAGCGTGAACAGACTCGCGGTCGACAGATCCACACGAGCGTCGGACGCACAGCTTGATCTGGCGCTTGAACTCGGACGCCTGTGCAGTCAGCCGAGCGTTGGCGTTCGTGAGCTGCTGGATGTCGCCCACGCCGTCCCACTTGAACTCGCCCTGGAACGTCCCTCCTGTTGCGTCGTGACCCGAAGCCCCGCTTGTTCCGTCGTCTCCAGTGTTGTTGTTGTTGTCGTCGCTCTGCGCAGACGGGCGAAGGTGGCGCGGTGGTCGGGGCGAGTGGTAGGACGGAAGCACTCCCTTGGCGTCGCCCTCATCGTCAGAAGACGACGAGCTCTCGTCCTCGTCGAACTGCGGCACCACAAGCGCAGTCTTCGCTCGCGTCGTCCGTCAGCTCTTTCGTGCCTCGAGTCATCAGCGATCTACCGACCGACCTGTTTCACGACGTCCTCCGCTCGCCGCATCGTCACGTCGATGAGCTTGCGGCCGTCGGCAAGCACATGCACGTGCGTGCTCTCGACTTCCATTGCGCCGCTCTTCCGGAGGAGCAGCGGCGCGCTCGGCTTCTTGATCATGGTACTTTTGCTTGGTTTCGACTTCAACATGTACCGCCAGATGTACCAATCAACTGGTACTTCTGGCGGTACACGTTGAAGTCAGACTCCGTGTTCCCAACGCAACACGAGTTCATTATTTACACAGCGCTGAGCGCGGCGAGCTGCTCATCTCGCTCGCTCCCCCTGCTTGCGGTCGTAGGAGGAAGCGAGCGAGCGAACCGGAAGACTCGCCGACACACTCGCTGGATCACGACGACGACGACGTTGAAGCTACTCGGGCACCGGTCTCCGCTCACTTGCTGCGCACCGCGGCCGACGCGATCGTGAAGTTGGCCAACTCGTCGATGATGTCGGCGGTCAGCGCCGCCTTCGACTTCGCGGTGCTTGGCGCACGGGCGGCGGGGGCGGCGGCCGGCGGCGCCGCTGGAGACGCCGCAGGTGTCGATGACGACGACGACGTCGCAGGTGAGGACGAACCTGCTACTCGGACGGTTGCTCTGGACGACGACGACGGGAACTGCGGCACCGCGGACGACGCTGCGCGCGATCGCTGCGCTTCGCGCGCCTTCTGCGCCAGTGCCGCGCTGACCGTGTTGAGCTTGTCGAAGAGCTCCTTGGTCTTGAAGAAGAGACGCAGACTCAGCATCCGGTTCGAGTCGATCTGCATCTGCCCGAAGCCGCGCACCTCGACGCGCGAGCCGTCGCCCTTGACGCCCTTGTAGCTCCCCGTGAACGGCCCCCAGTGGCGCCACGAGAAGTAGCACTGCGGCGGCTGCGTGTACACCTCGAGCACCTCCATGGGGAAGCCCTCGGTGAAC
>JAASGM010000598.1:0-16034 GCA_023334215.1 Globisporangium cystogenes | reverse complement strand
GATTATCCCCTTTTGCACGCCTTGACATGGTCTCCATGACATCATCCGATGACGTCATTCTCTTTGGAGCCAATCTCTCGATCCAGGAGTTGGTGTGGACCACACAATCTCCCATGTAACGGTAGTGGCCCGTTACAAAACGCTTCCTCAGCAAAGGGATCAGTGCCAACCGACAGTTCGCTTTGCGATAGTCGGGCGGCCTGAGTCCCATTACAAGAGGAACGTCACTGATCGCGGCGGCGAGTTTGTGAATGGTGCAATCGGCGAGAGGTATGCGCACAAGGGTATCGAACACGTGAAGATTGGACCGAAAGGCGGTCCAATCAATCCATGCGAGCGCGTGCATCAGAGGTTGGCGGGTATGGTCAAGTCGATGACGGCGCACTCGGGCTTTTTAAGATCGCTGTGGACGAGCGCGCTGACGACGGCGACGTAGGTGAAGAACAGGGTGTTCTGCAAGGGGGTCACGGATACTCCATTCGAGCAATGTTCGGCTCAAAACCGGACTTACACCACGTGCGCACGTTTAACACACTGACTTCGTGCACGCGCTACGTTCTCCGGCGATAGGCAAGTACGATGACAACAGCAGGATCGGCTACGCGCTTGGATATGCTGAAGATGTTGTCGGATGCAAGGTGTACTTACCAAGCAATAACACGCGGAAGTCCTTGCCAGACCTTCACTTCAACGAGGACGCGGTGTACAAGTATCTACACGTGGCAGAACCCGGTGCGATAGATCGCTGATTTGAGAGCGATGCAGGCACCGAAGGGAGGAACACAGCTAATCGTGGTGGTACAGAGCCGCAGTCGGAAGGCAGTGACAGACACCGCGGCGCCGGATCCAATCGACGAAGTCGGTGTCGCCATCACTGTGGACCGGAAGACGGAGTGGGGCCGAAGGACTATCGAGGCAACTCGCACTCGCTTCATGTGGTTGACTACCCATCCAGCTACGGCGAGGTATTTGGCTTCGCTCCAGTCCGACTGGTGCTGGCACCCTTCGTGGTGCGCTTCGAGCGGCAACACGACGTAAAGGTGAAGGTCATCCGGAGTGACAACAGGATCTACACGAAGGAGATATCTGCATGGTGTGCAGAGCATGGTATACACCAGTAGCTGGCCAAGCTGAGCGAGTCATCATCCAACGGCATAGTCGAGCGGTGCCACCCACACCATGTTCGACTGGATGCGAGCAATGATGATGCGAGCAACGATGTTCGAAGCTCCGACAGCGTTGAGATCACTCTGGTCTAAAGCACCAATCCTGGCTCCCGAACAGCCTCCCCACTCGAGCAAACGCTGACAGCATGTCGTCACCCGATATACACACCAGACAGCGCCCGATGCTTGCGGAGGTCCTCTCCTGGGGCCAGAATGTGACGGTGCTCATCAAGGGTCGGTAGTGGTTTTAAGAAAGAAGAGCGAACACGGTGAGATCATCGGCTACAACGACCGAGTCAAGGGCTACCGCTTGTTTGTGACGTGGACCAAGAATATCGTTGTGTCCTTGTGTCCCAGCAAGCTCACGGTTTTCGCTCTGCAGCGTCGCAGCAGCTCAAGTACAGTCAAGACCACGACGACCGGAGTGGTGAGGATGGCGATCCCGAAGACTTATGCAGTGATCAGGCGCTGCAGGCAACGATCGTGAGTCCCCGCCACAGTCTCCAGCTTTGCGCCGAAGCTAGCGCGAGAAGCGTCGTCCTCTCGTTACCACGACAGCACAGCAACGGTGTTTATGTGGGTGCATGAACTAAGATCGGTCACAGAGACTCTCGGGTCGCCCGAGAAAGATTAGTGGCTGGCGGCGATGCACGATGAATTCGACGCTATGATCGACAACGGCACCTGGGAAGTCGTCGACCTCTCCGGGATTTTGTCCACCATCATTTACTGCAAGTGGGTGCTGATGCTGATATTCGACGAGTTCGAGTTTGACAAGAGCGGCGATGTCGAGCGATTCAAGGCACGCGTAGTGGCCCGCGGCTTCTGCGAGAAGGATGGCGTGGACTTCTCCGAGACCTTCGCGCCCGTCATCAAAATGAGCAGTGAGAGGCTGTTCTTCGCTTTCGCCAGTCTGCTCGGTCTCGATCAGACACACATCGACGTCCCGAATGCCTACGTGAAGGGGCAGCATAAAGAGCTGATCTGCATGAAACCTCCGCTCGAGATTGGTGTGTCCATCGACAAGGTACTCCAGCTTCGCAAGCTGCTGTACGGCTTGAAGGAATCGGGTCACTCCTGGAACGAGGCGATCGACGACTACATTTGTGGGCTCGGCTTGATCGCTGCATCTACTTTGCACGCCGATCGTGGAGAAGATTGTATTGCTGGGACTCTGCGTGGATGACATCCTCTTCGCGGTGAGCGACAAGAGCATGTTGTTGCAGTTCACCGCGAAGCTCGAGAATCGCTTCATGATCAAGCACCTCGGCCCCGTGAAGAAGTTCCTCAGGATCAGCTTGCTTGAGTCGGTCAGCAGCTTTTTCATGTCCCAACAGCAGTCGACCGAGGACGTCATTCGCGCTTTCAACATGAAGCATGCCCGGTCAGCAGGCGACGCTTATGGACTCAGCCCTGAACTACAACGATCAGAAAAGTCAAAGATCGTCGACGTGCATCGCGTTTGTGAAGCGCTTGGATCGTTGCTTTGGATCGCGAACTGCACCCGACTCGATATCGGGTTCGATGTGAACATGTCAACGGGGAACAGCGAGGATTCGAGGCAGTACCACTGGGAGCTGATCAAGCGCGTTCTCTCCTACCTTAAGAGGACCGCAACTAATTGCCTTCGCTTTTGGAGGCGCAAATCAGAGGACCGAGCTAGAGAGCCCGACGTCGCGAGCTATTCGGACGCTGACTTGGCTGGAGATCGGCTCGACCGGAAGTCGACGAGCGGCTCTCTCGTGACCGTCAACTGGTGTGTGATCGCGTGGGCTCGAAGAACGAAGGTGTGGTGGTGACCTCGACCGTGGAGGCCGAGTACATCGCGGTGGCGACGGGCCTCTCTGAGTGCGGATGGATTCGTCAGCTTCTGCACGAACTTCTCGGCGTCGATGTCGTTCCGCGCATGATCGTCTACAACCAAAGCCCGCTGCAAATGATGAAGTAGGGATGATACGATTCGCTGCCAAATAGGTATCTACCAGGTACCACTTCGTGAAGGATGAGGTGAAGGAAAACCGAGTGCGGTGCAGTGTTGTTTGAGCAAGGAGCAGCTCGCAGACATCCTGACGCAGGGGCTGCCGGCGTGCTGTTAGAAGAGCGCCGCGAGCGCGTACAAGTCGTGCAGCCGTGAGTGAGTGGTGATCGCGTCGGCTAGGAGGAGTATTGCAGGACGGCCGCTGCTGACACCAGGAGTTCCTGTGCACCAAGCGTGATGACCAAGTCCCGGCGGAGACCTTAAAGTCACAGCCTCGCGTTGGTGAGCATCAACTGATGTGGACACTAATGAACGGGACTGGCGCCAGGCACGCAGAAGCAGTTGAAGCGAAAACACCGCTGTCGTGAGAACGAGGGCGTCAACACTGCCAGACGTTGTCATCCAGTTCAAACAACAAACATCCAGTTCGGATTGACAATCTTCGTGTTCCTTATTCTGCTGAGCACGCGCACGACACAGAGTGGCCAGAGAAGCTCCTTGAAGCGTGAGCTTGGTAGGTGTTCGCATCCCGGTGATTGCCTTAAATGACATATCTTCAGATAGCAAGCATCCAGTTCACGCCGACGTACTGCAGGTCCTCGCAGACCTTGAAGTTGCTGCGGCGGCCGTGTCGTTACACTACAACATCCTCGCCCTGGCAGATTGCTCCACCCCTGCTACAGCTGCTGCTGCGCGGGTCTGCGCTCCCATGTGCACGTGCTCTTCTTGTTGATCTCGTCCCCCGCCGTCGATGTTGCTCTGTGACTCAGCAGTGGAATTGACAAGAGCGCGAACGCTCTGCTATCAGACGCACTCTCCGGGCAACAGGAAGACCAACGAGAGAAGTTAAGTACTCCTCGAACTCTTGTCGTGTGCTGCGTGTACTACGCATGCTCATTCTTGTCGTCGTGACTGTCAAATTTCTGCCAAACTCAGTGCATCAGGGGTAAAAATGTAATGTGGTTGTTTTGTGCAAAATCGCATTTGACTTGAAAATTGTATTGATATGTTTTAGCGGCATTTCTATTGTACGCACCCAACAGCGTATCCTCTCTCACACGCCGCAGAGCTCCGAGTCGCTCGACATTGAGTCTGCTACTAAACGATATGTCAGGTTTTTGCTTTCTTGTTGTGACGGATTTGATATGTCAATTTAACTTGGCGACTGATCACTAATCAGTTATTAGCAAATAACCCGAAGGTCCATCCGGATAACATGTGGAAATTACATCATTGGTACCTGGGGTTAATCTAGAATTTGCGGCAATGGACGCCATCGAACTCAGCTCGTCCTCCGACGTCGACGATGGAGTCACTGCGTCCCCCGGTGCGGCCACCAGCACTGCTCTTTCGCTGACGGCCGCTTCAACTCATGCGATGGATCCAAAGTGCGCAAACTCCGTCGACAAGTCGCTGCTTCCTCCCCTGGCGACGGCCTCCGAGGCAGTCGCCGCCACCCAGCGGCTCACTACGTCGAGTGCTCCGTCGGAATTCGCCCCAACACGAAATGCGTCGGACGCAGGCTCCGCAGAGTCGGAACCAACGCCGGCCGCGAATGCCGTCATGATCATGGGCTACAACGTCGACTTCCCTGAGGGCAAGCGGCCGTTCCCAGCGCAGCTCGCGGTGATGAACAAGGTGCTGATGGCGCTCAAGACGGGGCAGCACGCGCTGCTCGAGTCCCCCACGGGATCCGGCAAGACGCTTGCGCTGCTCTGCTCCTCGCTCACGTTCCAGCGCCGCCACGCCGCGGAGCTCGCGCAGGCGGCCGAGCAGCAGCGCCGCCTCGCGCTCGCCGCACACGCCGCCAAGAAGAAGGACATCGAGCAGCTCAACCTGCAGCGCGCGGCGGACGAGTACCTGCGCGCGAGCGAGGCGGTCGTGGGGAAAGGCATGAGCAGCAGCAGAGCTGCTGTGGGCGGAGACGATGACGACGACTTCACGACCTGGCGGCCGTCGTTCGAGCGCTTCCGGTTCGCGGCGACCAAGGCGAGTCTCGTGGACGACGGCTGGATCTCCATGGACAGCAAGAAGCGCACGATGAAGCGCGAGAGCAGCGCGGAGGACGACGACGACGACTTCTACTCGCAAGACACGCAGCCGGAAGAGAACCGGAAGAAGCAGCGCGTGCTGCCGTCGTCGTTCTCTGCATCGAAGGTGAGCAACGGCGCCGCTGCCAGCTCGAACTTCACTGGAGACGACGACCTCGAGAGTCCGCCTGAGCTGCGACCGCTGAAGCCCAAACGCTCACTATCGAACTCGTTCGGTGCTGCTGCCAAGGCGGCGAGCCACGAACGCTTCCACGCCGTGTCTGGCGAGGGCGACGGCGAGCAGAGCGAGGATGGCAAAACGGCGAGTGGACGCGTGGTGCCGCCAACGATCTTCTTCTGCTCGCGGACGCACTCGCAGCTGTCGCAGGTCGTGGACGAGCTGAAGAACTGTCCGATGTCGTACCTGAAGTGTCCGGACGCGACCAACCCGATGGCGAAGGAGCTGCGCATGTGCGTGCTGGGCTCCAAGCCGCAGTTCTGCGTGAACAAGAAGATCAACCGCGACCCGGGCCAGGTGGACGAGAAGTGCCGCAGTCTGATGGATGCGGGCGGCTGCTCGTTCGCCAACAAGCGGCGCAAGACGAACGATCTGAAGCGCGTGGCGCCGCCCGTGTGGGACATCGAGGACATCGTAGCGTTGTCGAAGCGGCACCGAGAGTGCGGCTTCTTCCACGCGCGCGACGCGCTCCAGGACGCGAACATCGTGTTCTGCCCGTACAACTACATCCTGGACCCGGGGATCCGAGCGGCTGTCAACATCTCGCTGCGCAACTCGATTGTGATCTTCGACGAAGCCCACAACGTCGAGGACACGTGTCGGTCGAGTGCGAGTATGGAAGTCACCGAGGACATCCTGGCGACTGCGATCAAGGCCTTCACGCACGTCATCAAGCACGGCGGCCGCCCGCCGACGTACCACAGCTTGCTCAAGATTGTCAACGGACTCCACCGCTGGATCCAGGGCATCAACGCGAACGCCAGTGCTGTGCTTCGCCCGACGGGATTCGAGGAGGAGAGCAAGGTGTGGAACGGCGTCGACGCGCTCGCGATGTTCGCAGAGTACACGGGTATGACGCACGAGTCGTTCGCATCCATCAAAGCCGATCTCGCGGCTGTCGCGGAGAACGAGAAAGAGCTCTCCGCTAGCAGCGACCAGTCGCAGGTTGACCAGGAGCCGACAGCGACGACCAACCCATCGATGCTACTCGGCACGATGCCGCTCAGCACCGTTCGATCCGTGATCAACGTCGCGGACTACATGTTCCGCGACGAGCTCAAGTATCTGGACGACTTCAAGCTGATCGTGCGGAAATCTCGGAACCCGCGCAACGGTGGCGGTCGTTTCCGCGGCTCAGCGGACACCAAGAGCAACAATGGCTGGGAGCTCAAGATGTGCATCTGGTGTTTGAACGCCGCGGTGGCGTTCTCGGACGTCGTCAAGTCGGCGCGGTCGGTGATCCTGACGTCCGGGACGCTGAGTCCGATGGACTCGTTCGCCGGCGAGCTCGGCACGGACTTCCCGATCCGGCTCGAGGCGAACCACGTCGTGGACATGCGCAAGCAGGTGTTCGCCGGCGCGATCATGCGCGGACCCGGAGGCGTGGACTTGTCCTCGACGTACGCGAACCAGCAGGAGTTCCGGTATCAAGACTCCATGGGGCAGCTGCTGCTCCAGTACGCCCAGGTGGTCCCAGGCGGCATCCTCATGTTCTTCCCGTCGTACTCGCTCATGGACAAGCTCGAGACGCGGTGGCGCCAGACGGGACTCTGGCACAAGATCGACGCCGTCAAGACCATGTACAGCGAACCGCGCAAGGCGGGCAAAGACTTCGACGCGCTTCTCGACGACTACAAGTACGCAGTCGCGCGCGGACGAGCGGCCACCGCCGGCGAGAAGACCGGCGCGGTGTTCCTTGCAGTCTACCGCGGCAAAGTGAGCGAGGGCATCGACTTCTCGAACGACAACGCGCGCGCTGTGCTCGCCGTCGGGATCCCGTTCCCGAGTGTCAAGGAGCTGCAGGTGTCGCTCAAGCGCGAGTACCAGGACGAGAAGAGCCGCGTCGACAAGAAGCTCGTGAACGGCCACACGTGGTACCAGCTTCAAGCCTTCCGAGCGCTCAACCAGGCGCTCGGGCGGTGCATCCGCCATCGCCAGGACTACGGCGCGATCCTGCTGCTGGACTCGCGCCACCGGGGCAACGCACACACGCGGTCGCTGTCCAAGTGGATGCGGCCGTTCATCCAGGAGGTCGAGCACTCAGAGCTTGTGGTCGACCACTTCGCCAACTTCTTCAAGCGCAACGAGCTGGAGCTCGGGACCGGCGCGGTGGCGCCTGCTGCCTTCGTGCACAAGCGGAGTCCCGCGGAGCCCGTGGCGCTCAAGTACGAGAAGGAGGAGAAGCAGAAGAAGGCTGGTCCGAAGTCCAGAGCCGCCGCCACGATGCAGTCGACGGTGCAGAGCGTGCGCGCGTACTTGGAGGAGAAGCGGCAGCGCGAGGACAACCCGCGTGTGTTCTCGATCTTCCAGCAGCGGGCGGCCGCGAAGCCGAGCGCTGGTGCACCAAAGTCGCCGCACTCGAGTCGGAACTAACAACACGGTAGTCCGTCGAGCTTTCTCCCCCTCTCCTGCTATCCCCGCTACTCTTCGTCGTCCAGCAGCTTCACGACGAGAGCGTTCGCGATGGCCCTCGAGGCGGTCGACGTGTGGCCAACTGTCGATCTCCGCGCGGCGCGGATCCCAAACGCCAACGGTGGTTGCGACGCTGACGACACCGACTGCGACGCGCTCTCGTTCGAGGCGAGCGAAGTGTCTCCAAGCGTCGTGAGCGGCGCGAGACTCTCGCCTGCGAACAGCCCGGAGCTCCCTGGTCGATGCGGCTCCCCAGGCACCACCGCTGCAGCCGCGTTCGCGAGCTGCTGAGCGCGGTGCATGAGGTGCAGCAACTCGGCTTCGGACACGTGGTGCAGCACGAGGAAGACGGCGTTCTCGGCCTCGAAGCGCTGGTACTCGACCATCTCCTCGAGCACGTTGTAGCGGAACTCGACGCGGCGCATCTGCTGGCGCCGCGACCGCCACTCCATGCTGCCAGGAGAGGAGACGCAGAGACACACACGGAGACGGTGGTAAGTGAGGCACGCGACGACGCACAGAAGGCGCAAAAGCTGCTGCTGCTTCTCACGTGCGCACCGCTTCTTGTCCTTCGCGACTTGGAACGCCTTGCGCTTCTCCGAGAGGAGCTGCCGCAACATCGTCGCCTTGAGCAGCAGCGGGATCTTCTCGGCGCGCGTGGGCGTCCCGACGGCGTCCGCAAGCGCTTTCCAAGTCGCGTGCGGCGGTGCTGCAGACGCCGCTGCTTTGCCTCGAGCACCGCCGAGGAAGCGCGAAGGCGAGTGCAACATCGTGAGCGGCGAGTGCGACGGATGCGCGTGCAGGTCGCTGGTGGTGGCGGCGACGAAGTCCTGCATGGCGTTCTGCAAGTCCTCGCCGATCTGCTGCCGCACCTCGAGGTTCTGCTTCACGCGGTCGCTGATCTTGTGCACCCGCATGGACTTGGAGAAGCCGGGCGAGAGCGCGCCGGCGATCGCGGCGATGGACGGCGATGGCTTCCCGCCGGCCGCAGCGGACGGCGTCAGAGCGGCGTGAGCAGCACCAGCGCCGCTGGCCGTCGCGATCGCGAGCGGCGTGTGGATCGTGCCGCCGTTCTTGAGGTGGCGGTGCAGCCCTTCGAGGTGCTTCTGCCGCCGCTCGGGCGACATGTGCAGCGCCGCCTGCAGTGAGTGCACGAGCGCCGAGCTGCCGCCGCTCTCCGGGACCCCAGGCGGCTTCAAGTTGACGCCGTTGCGGCGCTTGCTCTTCTTCTCGAGCTTCGCCCACACGAGCAGCAGCAGCTTGATGCGCGCGTCGGTGATCGCGCGCCACGCGCGCCACATGACCTGGAAGTCGCGCACGCGCTTGCGGAAGCGTAGGATGAGCCGGCGGAACTTGACGTCCTGGAACTCGAGCCAGGACGTGACGATGACCTCGACTGCCGCGACACGGAGCGCGTCCTGCTTGCGCCGCAGCCAGTGGCGCATCGCGCGCTGGAGCAACGCGATCGCTTTCATCACCAGCGGCATGCGGGCGCGCGGCGACGAGATGCGCGAGCCCGAGCTGGTGAAGATGCCGCGGTAGCCCGCTCCGAAGCGCCGGCGGCGCGCCGCGTGCTCGCGCCAGAAGGCTTGGATGCGACGCGCCATGACCACGTGGCGCAGCGCGTCCCGGCGGAGCTTCCAGTCCTGGAACCGGCCGAGCCAGCTCGCCGCCGACTGCGCGAGCGCCGTGAGCAGCAGCCACTGGCACTGGGTGTACGTCCGACGCGCCTCCTCCTGGCGGAGCTGCCGGCGCCGCTGCCACCGGTCGACGGCGCCGCGCACCGCGGCCTCCTCTCTGGCGTCGAAGACCTGCTTACGCCGGCTCGCCTGCTGCTGCTTCTGCTCCGTGGAGGACGGGAACACGGGTGTGAGCGGCGGGCGCTGCAGCAGCTGCAGACACGACTGCTGCTTGTTCTTGAGCACGAGGTTCTGCCCGTGGCGCTCGACGAGCTGCTGCTGCTTCGCGCGCTGTCGCTGCACCATGTGCTCGAGCACCTGCGGCAGCGAGCGCAGCTCGTCCATGCGCGAGACGAGGTTGCGGCTCTTGAGCGCCGCCGCGGTCTGTTCGCGGAGCACGCTGCGGCGTGTCGAGAACCGGAGGTTGGCTGGCTTGGCGAGGACGCGTTCGGCCGGCTTCACGCTGCTGCTGCCACCCACCGCCACCTGCTGCTGCTGCTGGAAGAGCGTCGTGAGCAGGCGGTCGACGTCGCGGTTCGTCTCTTCCCGCGACGACAGTAGCGAGCGTTCGGTCTCAGTGATCGGCGCGAGTTCGCCGAGCGGGTGATGCGATCGCGGCGAGCTGTCGCTCCGTCCAGCGAGCTGGCGCACGGCGAGGACGCGCTGGTGGTACGTCGATCCGGAGAGCGATGCCTGGCGAGGACGCGTCGGCGGCAGCTGCTCGCTCTCCTTCGCTGACGGCGTCAGGACCGCGATCACTGGCGCGTGGTCCGAGGCGTTCTCTGGCGCTGGAGCGGACCGCAGCACGCGCTGCACCATGTCTTCGACGCGTTGGTCACGTCTCCGTGGCGTGGCGTTCGCGCGCTGGCGGTAGATGAGCCAGTCCGACGACGGCTCCAGGCGCGTCGTGATCACCTTCGCCTCCAGTACCGTGCGCGACGACGTGTACGGTGGCGCTGTCGACGAGATCGGCCGTTTAGCAGCAGCGACTGTCGGCCCAGTGACGACGGCGCTTATGCTCGCTGCGTAGTCCCCTTCATCATCGTCGTTGTTGTGCTGGTGTCGCGACTCCTTCGAGCTGAGCTTCCAGTGCACCGCCATCGGGATCTCGAGCGCGCTCGGGCCGCCGGCGGCCGCAGGCTGGCTGCTCCCGTCTAGCGGTCGATCGGACGGAGCAGCCGCCGCATCGTCCGCTGTCGCCTCCGAGGCGCTCGCAGGTTCGCGCTGCGGCAGCAGCTGCTGGTCGATCACGAGACGCCGTTCATCGTTGCGGGTCTTGAGGTGGAAGCCGTCGCGCACGGTGAAGCGTTTGTCGCCAGGAGCTGCGCCGCGCTGCGGACGCGCTCGCGGCTGCGGTGGTGGCTGCGGCTGCTTGCCTGTGGTGGCCGCAGTGGCGGAGGTCGAGGCGGCGACTGTCATCTCCAGAAGGCGAGCGACGACTGGCGAGAAGAGCTGATGGTGGCGTCGAGTCGCAGCAGCAACAGCAGCAGCGCTGGCGCTGGCGTTGTGGAGTATGTGGCTGCCTCCTCGTCGACGCTGTACGACGACGACGACTTTGAGGACGCGAGCACAGAGGATCGCTCGCCGCCCGAGCGGATCGCAGGCGATGAGCCCGCGACGCCTGGCGACGAGCTGATGCAGGCGGGCAGAGTTCCGCCTCCTCCGACCAGGAGCAGCGACGAGTACGACGACGACGCGTTCGAAGACGAGGACGGCGGCGCTGCAGACGCTCGGCTGAACGACGTCGACAGCTACAGCGACGACGGGTTCGAAGACTCAGACGCCGCTGATCCGGAGCTTCACGCTTCCCCCTCGGACGCGTCGTACGGAGACGACCGCTTCGAGACAGCGAGCGGCGACGCTGCGTCGCTCTCTCAGGCGGATGCTGCGTCTGCTGACGAACGCGAGCCCTCAGCGCAAGAGGTGCTGGTCCTCGTGGAAGAGCCGAAGCGCGAGATCGACTCTGCGCCGCTCGTCCGTGCGTGGTGCTCCAGAAAGATCGAGACGCTGTCAGCGCGATCGTCGCGTCCGCCGTCCTCGCCGCCGCCGACTTCGCCACGACGGCTGCCTCGAGAGGTGGTCCGAGGTCTCCTGGCGCACCAACGCAAGTCCAAGAGCGAGCGAGACGCGTGCGTACCTGACGCTCCTCGCTCGCCAGTGCTGTGCGCCGATCCGCCGACTCGGCCCCGTGAGTTCGCTCGCGCGATGCTGGCGAACGCCAAGACCCAACGCCTGCTGCACGCATCGTTCGACCGCATGGTGGCGTCCGACGACTCAGACTTTGAGGCACCGACACGCAGCACGCACCTCGAGACATTCTGTGGGGCGAAGCGCGCGAGTCTCGAGGGGAAGCTGGCGACGACGCGCTTCCAGAGCAAGTGGGCGATCTCGAGCACGCAGAGCCCGTCGGCGCCGCTGCAGATGAGCATCAGCACGTTGGTGTTCGTGGAGGAGCTCGTGGCAGCGCAGCGACTGGTGTTCGCGGCTGCTGGCGGCGCTGGCGCTCTGTCATCGTTACCACCTGCAGCAGACACCACCGTCTTCAGCTGCATGAAGACGCGCGCGCCGACCTTGGATCACACCGTGGAAGCGACGCGGCGGTGTCTGCACGAGTCTCAGCAGCTACGGAGGCAAGCGGCCAAGGTACTGCTCCATCGACAGATTCGGAGCGAAGCGATGACAGCCACCAGTTAGTCGTCAGCATGGACACCCTCGAAGAGCAAGGACACCGGCGTGGAGACGCATGGGGGGACATCGTGTTGACGGGCTCTAGGCGTGGTCGTCTACCTGCTTGCCGTAGCCGTTGTTGTACTCGTCCGGGTAGATCTTGAGCCACGCCTTGTGCAGGCGCTCGTAGTGCTCGGGACGCGTCATCTGCCAGCCCTGCGGGTCCTCGGCCCAGAGCACGAAGATCGTCGTGACGGCGCTCGCGACGACGTTCATGAAGAGACTGTTGACGCCGTAGCCGATGAGGAACGCGAAGAGCGCGACGATCACGTCCGGGTGCTTGAACATCGCGAGGCGCTGCTTGTCCGTGTCGTGCACCATCTGCACGGCGATGTAGGCGCTCACGGCGCCGATGATGAGGTTGCCCATGAAGAAGACGTTGCCCGTGAGGTCGTCGTTGACGATTGCGCTCCAGCCCTTGCTCTTGAAGAGCTTGAACACGTGCTTGCTCGCCGTCACGAACGAGTAGCCGTAGCACCCGACGTACGTGTACGCGAAGCGGTTGAAGAACTCGATCCAGCTCTCGAGGCACCCGATGAGGCACGAGACGCACGAGAGGATGCACGCGACGGCGCAGTTGCCGCTGTGGCTGGCCATCGACGCGAGGATCTGCAGCATCTGCCGGATCGTCTCGAGGATCGCGACCATGAGCGAGCCGAAGCAGATGCTGCCGAGGTTGAGCGTCACGGCGCGCAGCCACGCGCCGAGCGTGATGA
Source organism: Globisporangium cystogenes (assembly GCA_023334215.1). NCBI lineage: Eukaryota > Oomycota > Peronosporomycetes > Pythiales > Pythiaceae > Globisporangium > Globisporangium cystogenes. Next base: position 3,088 of record JAASGM010000598.1, on the reverse strand, counting down.
ACGGCGACGACGACGCGTTCTTCCAGGCCGCGACGGTGCCCGCGACGGTCACCGCGATGACGTTCTTGAGCACGAACGTGCCCCAGAAGTAGATGAGCATCATGCCGCAGAGCACGCCGAGCACCGCGCCCGTGGCGAACGTGACGTCGCAGTTGTCCGTCGTGCAGAGCCCGTCGACGGTGATGTAGTCCTGGTGGAACATGACGCCAAGGCTGCCGAGCACCCACGTGAAGGCCCAGCCGACCTGCACGACGACCATGACAGCGGCCACGACGAGAGTCATGGGCAGGCGGAAGATCGCCGAGCCGGCCACGCGCAGGTGCACGGCCGCGAACTTGATGCGCTTGCGCACGCAGAAGGTGTAGAGGATGAGCAGGAGCGCGATGAGCCCGAAGACGACCGCGGGCCAGTAGTAGAACTCCGTGCCGGCGTCGTACGCCATCTTGGTGAAGAAGTAGGCGGCCGCGATGTTGAGCGCGATGATGAGCCCGAGCGCGAGCCAGATGAGCACCTGCGCGGCGGCGATCATGACGGCGATCCAGACGAGCGAGAGCCCCATGGCCGCGAAGCCGCTCACGAGCACGTACTTGAGCAGCACCTGCACACCCGAGTTGCTGCCGAGGTCCTCCACCTTGGTGGCGTCGATGAACTCGCCGCCGTAGCTCCCGGCGAAGAACACGGTGAGCACCACGACGCCCACGAAGATCGCGAGGAAGAAGACGTCGTTGCACTCGCGCTTGGGCGTCAGCAGCCCCTCGCCCGAGTCGTAGCCGCCGGCGCCGGCGGGCGGCGCGGCGGTGGACGCCGGCTCGCGCCGCCGCGGGCTCTGGCTCTCGTAGTGCATCGCAGGCAGGCGGGTGCGTTGAGCGGAAGCTCGCGGAAGAGCGGCGAGTGCGGAAGAGCCGGAGGAAAGGACTTGAGCTCCTGGCGGCGGATACGCGAATGAGAGGCAAGAGCGGAAGGATGTGCGGCAGAATAAACACACCAGGAGGACATTATCGATAAACACCACTGGCGTGAACGATTCTATCAAAAGTACTCACTTCGCTGTTCACTGCCGATTGAATTCGATTGATGTTCGATTTTGCCTGTGTAGGTGATGGAACTGCTATACAGCATATATCATGTCGATTTTATTCGACAGTTAAATGAAATGGGTGCATTGTGCATGATCCACCGTGCGACAGTATCCAGCAACAGCAATCGCAAGCGGATACTTGGATGACCTCCTCCTTCGCTGCCTGCCCGCTCCTGCTGCTCCTGCTGCTCCTGCTGCTCCTGCTGCTCCTCGAGCTGAGCCGAGCAACTGTGTGACACATGTGCCGCTCCTGGTACTAGCATCACCAGCGCCGGTCCCACGCAACGCATCGCACCGAGCACCACGACAGAAACACACGCTTCTTGCCCTCAGCTCCGTCGGCTTCGTCCTCCTGCTACGCGCGACGCACTGGCGACGCCTTCGCCCGCTACGGCGCCGCCGCCTGCGCCTTCAGGTGCGCCTCGAGCAGTGCGATGACGTCCGCGTAGTTGCGCTGCTTGGCGAGCGCGATGCCCTTCTCGGCGTCGCAGACCTCCGGCCGGTGTTGCAGCAGGAACGCCACGACGCGCGCGTGGCCGAGCAGCGCCGCGTCGTTGAACGCCTTTTCCGTGCAGCCCTCCGAGCGGTTCGCCTGCAGGTACTCGAGCACGTCAAAGTGATTGCGCGCCGCCGCGTAGTCCATCGCCTTCGTCGTGCACCCGCCGTCCGAGTTCTCGTGCAGGAACTTGACGACCTCGAAGTGGCCGTGCGCCGCCGCGTCGTCCAGCGCGCGCTCAAGACACCCTTCCGAGCGGTTCGCGTGCAGGAACTTGACGACCTCGAGGTGCCCGCGCCGCGCCGCCACGTCCATGGCCTTCACCGTGCACTCGAGCTCTGGCGCGTGCTCGTGGAAGTACCGGAGCACCTCGAGCTGGCCGCTCGCGGCCGCCTCGTTCATCGGCACGTAGCGGCTCGCCGCCGTGTGCGTGATGCCCGCGTTCTCCTGCAGGTACTTGACGATCTCGAGTGAGCCGCGCGTGACGGCCTCGACCATCGCCACCTTGACGAAGCCCTCGCGGCCGCAGAGGTACTGCACCATCTCCAGGTCCCCGCTCTCGCACGCGCTCACGAGGTTGAACGTCGGACGCCGGTCCTGGCTGTGCTCGTACAGGTAGTGGAGCAGCTCCGTGTTGCGCACCTTGAACGCGATGAGCTTTGCGTCCGCGGTCGGAGCGCTCGGGTCGTTGCGCAGCAGGTCGCTCACGAGCTCCAGGTCGCCGCGCTCGGCCGCCCACTTGAGCGGCGCGTCGCCCCACTTCTCGCGCCGGTGCTTGGCGAGGAAGCGCACGACGTCCACGTGGCTGTTCTTGAGCGCCGCGGCCATCGCCGCCGTCGTGCAGCCCTCGCGGCGGTGGATGTGCAGGAAGCGCACGACGGCCAGGTGCCCGCCGCCCGCCGCCTCGTCCATGGCCTTGGAGCTGCACGCCGCGCCGAGCACGTGCAGCGCGCGCACGAACGCCAGTTTGCCCTGCTTGGCGGCGGCGTCCAGCAGCTCCGCGCGCGGCGCCGCCTCCTGCGAGCGCACGAGCACGCGCGCGACGTCCTCCAGGTCGCCGGCCATGGCGCTCTCGAGCGTCCACGCGAACGCGAACACGCGCCCGAGCGCCTCGAGCGGCAGGCGCGACTCGCTCGTCGTCATGCTGGTCTCTCTGCCTGCTGGTCTCTTGCGAGGAACTTGGTGAAATGGAATAGGCTTTTGTATGGGCGAATTCATGAACCCAGGTGTTCACGAGCTTGGTTTGGCTTTTTGTATGGTAAAATGGTGCAAAAAGGTGGTCGCGATCTATCCCATGTTGCTTGTGGTGGTCCTACTGGCACTGGAGCGCTGCTGCTGCTGCTGCTGCGACTCGTTCGTCCATTCACCAAAGGAAACGCTGCGTGTTTCATGCAGAACCTCGTGACGAAAGGTTAGCACTAGAAAGAGGAACGAAAAGGCAGCGAAAGTGACGCTGGCGCTCAATCTGGTGTCGGTGGTGTGGCGGCGGTTGGACACCCGTTGCTATCAAGTCG
>JAASGM010000597.1:0-16049 GCA_023334215.1 Globisporangium cystogenes | reverse complement strand
CGCGGCTGGCCGAGGGCCTCTTCGTGCTCGCGGGCCCGGCGCCGTTCGTGGCGGCGCACGCGAGCGAGGCGGCGCTGGCGATCGACGGCAAGGGCGGCGGCGGCCGCAACGGCGTCTTCCAGGGCAAAGCCGCGGGGCTGCGCAAGCTCGACGCGCTCGTGGCGCGGCTCACGGCGCTGCGCGTCGGCGCCTAAGTCGACGGTAGAGTCGTCAAGGCAGCTGTGGACACCTTGTGCATAAAGACATGCATGTTGAAGCAAGTGACGTTTGATGCACATCAACTGACGCAAATCTGCCACGATGGCACGTCGCCCGCGTCACCTCGTTTGTGATTCGTTAAAAATCGTCTCTCCCATGCTGTAATTGGCTGAAACACTGACTTCCACAGTGTTTCAGCCAATAGAGGGAGAGACTTCCAAACACTGACAGTTCATAATCGCCGCGGAGCCAGGAGATCGTTCCCCTCCTCTCCCTTCCAAGAGCTACAGTACGTCCTCGGCGCTGCCTCCTGCCATTGCCGCTCTCGCCGCCTCCCGCCCACCGCCGTCGTCCACCGCCACCACCACCTCCACCACGTCCTCCCCCGACTCGCCCGCCGACAAGATGATCAGCCGCCCGCTCGTGCGCGCCGCCCAGCAGCAGACGCGCGGCCTCGCTGTGCTCACGCGCGAGAGCATCAACCCGCGCGTGCTGCAGGCCGAGTACGCGGTGCGCGGGCCGCTCGTGCTGCGCTCGGTTGAGTACACCAAGCGCCTGAAGAACGGCGACACGTCGCTGCCGTTCGACCGTGTCATCCCGTGCAACATTGGCAACCCGCTGATCCTCAAGCAGGAGCCGCTCGAGTTCCACCGCCAGGTGCTCGCGCTCGTCAACGTGCCAGGGCTCGTGGACGCGCCAGAGGCGCAGAAGCTCTTCCAGCCGGACGCCATCGCGCGCGCCAAGTTCTACCTTGCCAACATCCCGGGCGGCACGGGCGCCTACGGCCACAGCAAGGGCTCCGAGGTCGTGCGCATCGAGGTCGCCAACTTCCTCGAGCGCCGCGACGGGTACCCAGCGGACCCGGAGGACATCTTCCTCACGGACGGCGCGTCCCCGGCCGTGCAGAACACGCTGCTCGCGCTCATCCGGAACGGCGACGACGCGATCCTCGCGCCGATCCCGCAGTACCCGCTCTACTCGGCGGCGATCACGCTCAACGGCGGCACGCTCGCCGGCTACTACCTGGACGAGAGCAAGACGTGGGCGTCGACGGTCGAGGAGCTCACGCGCGCAACCGAGGCGGCGCGCCGCCAGGGCAAGACGGTGCGCGCCGTGGCCGTGATTAACCCGGGCAACCCGACCGGCCAGTGCCTCACGGGTGACAACATCCGGGACATCATCCGGTTCGCGCAGAAGGAGGGCGTCGTGATCCTCGCGGACGAGGTGTACCAGGAGAACGTGTACGCGGCCGGGAAGCAGTTCGTGTCGTTCCGCAAGGTGCTCAAGGACATGGGCCCGAGCTTCGACGACGTCGAGCTCATCTCGTTCCACTCGACGTCCAAGGGCTTCACGGGCGAGTGCGGCCGCCGCGGCGGCTACATGGAGCTCGTTAACATCTCGGACTGCGCCAAGGAGCAGTTCTACAAGCTCATGTCGGTCAACCTGTGCTCGAACATCGAGGGGCAGCTCATGGTAGGCATGATGACCAACCCGCCGAAGGAGGGCGACGCGTCGTACCCGCGGTACGCGGAGCAGCGCGACACGATCCTGAGCTCGCTCAAGCGCCGCGCCACGAAGCTCGTGCAGGCATTCAACGAGCTCGAGGGCGTGACGTGCAACGAGACGGAAGGCGCGATGTACACGTTCCCGCGCATCACGCTGTCGGCCAAGGCCGTGGCGGCCGCGACCGACGCCGGGCTGGCGCCGGACGCCTTCTACTGCATGGAGATGCTCGAGACGACAGGCATCATCGTCGTGCCGGGCTCGGGCTTCGAGCAGGCGGAGGGCACGTGGCACTTCCGCTCGACGATCCTGCCGCCCGAGGACGACATCGACGAGGTGATCGAGAAGACGGCCACGTTCCACGCCGCGTTCATGGACAAGTACAGGTGATCGCCCGGAGTCCGGAGTCCGCGATGCCAGCGGCGCCAGTGGAGACTGGTGCACACGCGCGCATAGGAAGCGAAGAAGTTTTGACTCGCGAGATCGTCGTCCCCCTCTTCCACCTGCTGCTGCTGTCGCTGTCGGTGCACCGCTTGCCTACCGTCGAGCGACGGTGGGAGCTGTCGCCTTGGGCTTGAAGCTGCTGGCGCTACTACTACTGCTGCTGCTCGAGGGGCTGTCTATTGTCCCGAGGCGTGAGCTGGCGCCGGCCGCCGCCATGCCGCCGAGCGAGCTCGAGCCGGCGGAGCCGCTGCTGCCGGGCTTCGTTCCTGTCGACGGACTGTTCTCGCGCTTGGCCGGCGCGGACGGGCGGATGATCGGGATCTTCGTCATCGCGCCAGCGTCCTTCGGCAAGCCCGTGCCGCTTCGGATCGCCGTCGCGGTTGCCTTGCTCCCTGCCGTCGTGGTGGTCAGCTTGCCGGCGGAGCCCATGACTTTGATCGCTTGCGGCGTCTTCGCGTTCGCTGGCCGCACCGGCGCGCAGTTGGGCAGCGTGGTGAGCGGCGGACTGGGCTTGTTGGGCGTCTTCGGCGCGCTCTTGCCGCGGTTCGGGTCCGGCCGGATCGTCATGCCGATGGTCAGCGCGCCGCTCCCGATGCTGCCCATGCCGAGCCCGCTCATCATGCCGTTGCTGCTCGCGCCTGGTCCTCGCCCCGTGTCCTTCCCCTGCGTTCGCGTGAGCTTGTTGACGAGATCGAGCGACTTGACGCGCGCTCTCCGCACGACCTGCCCGTCCTTCCCGACCACGAGCGTGTACTCGAGCATGCTCGACCACTTGGAGTCCGCGGACGAGTCTTCGTGGTCGGACACCAAGCCGAGGTTCTCCTCCTCACTCACTCTGCGCTTGTCGTCCGAGTCTTCGTGTGGCCGCCGCTGGGGTCGCCCGATCTCGGCCGTCTCGATCGCGGCCTTCGCCTCGAGCACTGCATTCGCCACGTCGCGGTCGGTGTCCACCGCCGCGTCTTCGAGGAACTGCCGCACGCGCTCGAGCATCTTGTCGTCGCTCAGGTGGGTGAGCACGTCTCGCCACTGCGGCACGACGGTCGCGGCCTTGAAGCGGACGTTCGGGACCGGGTCCTCGAGCAGGTCGATCGCGATGTCGAGGAAGTTGAGACGGCAGTACTGGCGGCTGTTGACCTCGAGCGCGAACACGCACGCGTCCAGGTACAGGATGCGTCTCCAGTAGCTCTTGGCGTGCCCATACTCATTCCGGATCTTGCTGAGCAGCGAGTAGCGATGGCTCGAGACGTCGTTCTTGCGGATGCACTTGACGAGCACCTGCATCGCGAGCAGCTGCACCGGCCGAGCGCCGTCCTCGATCAGGTCGAAGATGATCGGGATCACCATCTCGTACATCTGCATCGACGAGCAGAAGCACGGGAAGCTCTGCAGCGTCTCGACGAACGCCAGCTGCTCTCGATTTCGACTCCCGGGCAAGATGCTGTGGAACTGGATGATCGCCTTGATGACAGCGTCGAGCACGGCAGCCTGCGCGTCGCAGCGCAGGGCGGTCGTTCGTCACGAGAGATCATGTCGGAGTTGAGCGCAAGAGTCTGCGACCGACGCACCTTTGCGTCGTCGTCGCCAGCTCCGAACATCGAATTCATGATCTGCGGGACGCGAGAGATCGCCATGCCCTGCACGAGCGGCGCCTCGTCTTTCAAGAGCGTGACGACGAGCGGCTTGAGGTAGCGCTGCGCGCGCTGCTGTCCGAGCAAGAGCACGAGTTCGTGGATCCCGGCGGCGACGTGATAGCGGACCTGCGCAGGCACGAAGGACGTCGAGTTAGCGACGGCCATGCTCCTCCGAGCGCTCGACCAGCAACGAACCTTCTCGACTGGGTCGTTGCAGAGCTTGACGAGCAAGTCGTCCAGCAGCAGTGGCACGTACGCCCCTCCGAACGCCTTGACGATAGCTGGGAAGTTGTATGCGCAGAACTGCCGGATCTGCGCGTCGTCCTTGGCGCACAGCTTGGCGTAGCTCTGGAGGAAGGCCGGCGCGTTGTCGCTTCCCAGGTGGTTGAGCGCTGCGAGCTTCGTGACGAGGCTCCCGTACTGCTCCGCTATGGACAGGACCAGGTAGTCCGGATCTGCGGCGATCAGGCTCAGGATCTCGGGGATCACGCGCTTTATCCTCTCGGCCGCGGAGACGAAGTCGAGCAGCGAGAGCAGCGCGAGGAACGCAGTCTGCTTCACCTGCTCCTCTTCGTCCTGGAGCAGCTCGAGCAGCTCCGGCAGGAGATCTGCGCACGCCTTCTCCTCGCTGCAGCCAACCGGCAAGCGATGTGCTAAGCCCGACGTCCCGTTCCCCAGACTCACGTAGCAGGAGACGTACCCGACAGCACGCGCCAGCGCGTCCACCTGGACGCACATGCAGCGCCGCACTTCTGCGTCTGTGTCTTGGCAGAGCGCCATCATCTGGACCCGTTGGTTCAGTCAGAGTGCGCTCACGCAAAGATGCAGAGAGCTAGCACGCTACCTTCTGGAAGAAGAGCCCCTCGATGTCCTGCGGCGACAGCAGCCCCTGCGCAGTCACCGCGCCGAGGAGCAGGCAGCATATCAAGCGCGAGCCGGGAGGCTGGGAGACGTCTCCTTTGTCGATCGCGACCCGGAGGATCTGGGGCAGGAACAGCGTCAGTCGACGGATCTGACAGCCACCAGACCGACGTCTCGCGCCTTCGCTCACCTGCGTCTTCTTCAGCGCGCCACCCACGCGCGACAGCGACGAGATGACGGCGAAGCTCGCCGCCTCTGCGTAGTCCTTAGACTGGATCTCCGCGACGATGTCGAGCGCCAGAGGCACGAGGAGCTTCGTGACTTGCTCGTCCGAGAGCAAGAAGACTGCGTCCTTCCTCTCGTCGCGACTCGTTTCGAGCTGCTCCAGGTACTCGTCGTGGAAGGAGACGCTCGGAACGCTCAGGACGTTCCCATCCACGGTGGCGCACGCCAGGCTCGAGAGGCCGCGGAAGATCTCGAGCAGCACTGCGGCGCTGTTGTTCAGATCGGCTTCGCACTTTTGCCACGCGACCTGGCCGAACATCGAAGGAGTCGGCATGTGGCTGTGAGCCCACTCTTCCGGTCGTGAAGAGCGTCAATCGACGCACACGCACCTTGATGCAGTCGAGGACGAGCACGAGGTTGCTCTTCGAGTTGTTGCTCGACAGGATCTTGGGCAGCGACGCCAGCACGCTGATCTTCTGCTTGTCGAGTCCGGTCTTCAGGAGCTGCTCTGCGCGCTCCATCTCCGGGAGGTCTTCGCTCACATTGAGCTTCTCGAGATCCGAGAGGGACTGCACGCCAGAGTCACCGCTTTCGTCAGTCGCGGCCGCCGTAGGACGCGCATCATCAGTAGACGCACACCGCACCAGCGTGTCCTCTCGCTCGAAACACTCGGCCTCGCGCTCGTTGAAGAACCCGAGCTCCTCCATGACGGTGTCGCCGCGGACGCTCCTCACGCAGCAGACGTCGACGTGGCGACCACCACCTCCAGGGTCGTCGTCGTCGTCTGGAAACCTCCAGCGCTATCTTTAGCCATCGGACTGCTTGCGACCTGTCACATCGTCGATTCCTCCTCCAGGTGCTCTGAACTTCGAAGTACTGGAGTACACTTCGGAGGACTGGAACTCCTCCAAGGAGCAGCAGGTCAACGAACGGGATCCACAACAGCTCTCTGTACTCCAACCAGCTCCTTTTTCGATGCACGATCACCTTCGTCCAGACAATCAACTACTTGACCTCCAGCCTTCCTCTACTCACACACTACTACCTCCTCCTGCTCCTGCTACCACTGCTACCACTGCTGCTGTTGATGTCGGCGCGCGCGTCCACGGCGTCGAGGTACTTGCGCCAGATGAACGCCACCTCCTTGTCCTTCCCGCGCACGACCTGCTCCACGCGCCGCCGCTCTGTCTCGCGCTGCGCCTCGCTCACCAGCAGCTCTTCGCGCAGCCGCCGCGTCTCCCGATGTAGCAGCTTCTCGCTCAGCTGCGCCTTGTCGAGCGCACTCGCCGCCTGGCTCAGCTTGCCGCGCAGCTCTGCGACCTGTCGCTGCTTCTCCAAGTGCTGCGCAGCGAGATCGGCTCGCCGGTTCACCTCGCCCTCATGCTCCTGCTGCTTCTCTCGCGCGACGATCGCACTCAGCGCTTCCAGCTCCTGCTCGAGTGCCGCCACTTGGCGTTGCAGCTTGTCGCTCTTCGCTTGCAAGAGTTGTTTGCTCTGCGCGTCCGTTCGCTTCGCACTCTCCGCGGTCTGTGTCAGCTCCGCTTCTCGCGCTCTCTGCTCGTCCAGGCGGCGCTTGAGCTCGTCGACGGCGCGCAGCGCGCGCTTCGTCTTGGCCTTCCACGTCCTGAGCTCCTGGACCGCCTCGCTGTTGGCCGCCTGGAGGCTGTTGCCGCGCCGTGTGGCGTCGCTCAGCTCCTCGCTGAGGCGCAGGAACTCGTGCTCCCAGTGCGCGCGCTCGCTCTCCGTGCCGTCGAGCACCTTGCGCGTCGTGGCACTCTCCTGCGCGAGCCCGTGCAGCTGCATCTCCTTTGTCAGCAGCGTCTTCTTCGCCTCCGCCACCTGCTGCTCGAGCTGCTCGACGCGCGCCGCGGCGTCGCTGAAGAGCCCCACGCGGCGCTCGAGCTCCTCGGTCGTCTGCTCCAGCGCCTGCGTCAGCGCCTGCAGCTTGCGTTCCATCCGTTCGTTCGCGGCTTCGCTGTCCGCCAGTCGCGCGCGCAGAGCGTGCAGTTCGCGCACGAGCCGCAGCTGCAGCCGCTCCTCCTCCGCCTCGTAGGCGTCGCAGTCTGCGTGCTCGTCGTCATAGGAGGAGGAGGAGTCTGCGCTGCTTCTTGCACCGAACGGCATGAGTGTCTTCCAGCCACGAAGCGTCGCGAACAGTCTTCGATTCGACACCTTCCTGCTGTTTTGCCGTATACAATTCGAATGCATGCCACCATTCGACACCTCCCTGTTGTTTACCTCGCCCATTTCGAATTCGAGCCACCAGCCACCATGAGCTTCGCGCCGAGCTTCGCCAGGCCGTTCGAGCGCATCAGCCCCGCGGAGCTCGCGGAGGCGCTGCGCGCGCCGCCGGGGGCCGCGCGGCCGCCGCTCGTGATCGACGTGCGCGACGACGACTTCGCCGGCGGCCACATCCGCTCGGCCGTGAACCTGCCGGAGGCCAACTTCGTGGACGACGCCGACGTGGACGCGCTCGTGCGCCGCCACCAGCACGAGGAGCTCATCGTGTTCCACTGCATGTTCAGCCAGGTGCGCGGGCCGTCGTGCGCCAAGCGCTTCCTCTCGCGCATGGCGGTCGTGCTCGCGGACGCCGACACGACGCCCGACGTGCGCGTGCTCACGGGCGGCTTCCAGACCTTCGCGAACGTACGAGCGCCGCCCTGCTGCGTCGGTTGGTTGGTCGTCGTCACGCGCCGCTCGCTCACGGGGCCGCTGGTTGCTACTGCTGCAGATCTACAAGAACGACGGCGACCTCATCGAGCAGTAGGCGTCCGCCGCCATCCACCAGCACCAGCACACCACCTGGGCGACCACAACACAATGGCCATTCGCCTTCCTACACGCGGTAACTCTCCGGCTTGGGGCGCTTCGCCTGGTCCTTCGTGATGAAGTCGATGAGGAAGCTCGCGTTGAGGCACTCGACCTTCTGCGCGCCAAACTTCTTCAGCCACAGGTCGCGCGTCGGCAGCTCCCCGGGCACGAGCGCGAAGAGCGGCGGCGCCGGGTCGCCCGCGGCGAGCTCCGCGAGGTCGAGCGTCTTGGTCAGCGGCACGACCAGCCCGTCGGCCGCCTCGATGATGCGCTCGCACATCTCGGGCGGCGGCACGCACTTGGGGTGCACGAGGAACCGCCAGCCGGCGAGCGCACCCGGCTGCCCGTCGGCGCGCGCCTTGCGCCAGAACGCCGCGGCCGGCGGCCAGATGCGCGGGTCCATGAGTTCTGCGTCGTCCTCGCCCGCCCCCCACTCGTGCGGCTCCTCATCCACGAAACGGCCGGCGGCGGAGCTCGCTTCGAGGTACGACGGTTTGAGGATCCACTGCAGTCGTCCACAGGTTGGTCGGTCAGCAGCACGAACGCCCAAGCCTCAGCCCAGCAGACCCCACGCCGACGCACCTTCCCGCCCGCACACCCGGCCACGAACTTCTCGGTCCGCTTCAGCTCGCTGCAGATGATGTGCGTGCTCGAGTGGTCGAACTTGCGTCCGGTCTGGCTCGCCGTGCCGCCCAGCGCGGCGATGATCGACTCGTTCACCACCGTCTCCTCGCGCGAGCCCGTGAGCAGGAACACGACCTCGCGCGTCTTCCCGCCGCTCTTGCCCTTCGCTGGCGTCTTCGCTGGTGCGGCGCAGCTGCGTTTCGGAGGCGACGCCTTCTTCGCCTCCGTCGCAGCAGACGTCACATCGCCCTTCGCATTCGACGCGTCCGCCGACGCTTTCGCCTTCTTGCTCTTCGCGGCGGCGGTCGCAGGCTGCTCAGCTGCTGCAGCGGCGTCCGTAGCGTCAGTCGAGTCGCCGGCGTCCTCGTGCGGAGATTGGCCGCGCTTCCTCTTCGAGCTTGTGGCAGCAGTCGCCTGCCGATATCCCCCCACCGACCGCGAACGTGAGCGCAACAGCACTCGACACCTCGACACCTCGACACCTCGCACCGCACGCACCTTCTTCGTTGCAGAACCCCCACTCAGCGCGTCGAGCGCATCGGTCGACGCCTGGACGAGCGCATTCGACGCCTTCTTCGCCGCCGCTGTCTCCTTCCCCTTGGCCGCCTTCGCAGCCACTGCGGGCGACGCGTATGTCTTGCTGGCCACGTCGTCCTCGTTGTCCGGCTCCTTTGACGGACTGGTCTTCGCGGACGCAGCAGTTGCTCGTCGCTTGCTGCCGCGTGGCTTCGTCTGCTCTGGCGCGTCGCTGCTCGGCCGCTTGCTGCTCTTCTTCCTACTGCCGGTCTCCTCTTTCCCTTGCGCCTTCGCCTCGGCGGTCGGAGTGTCGAAGAGCTTGCACGCGACGTCCTTCGCTTGCGACTTGGCCCCGCCTTTGCTGTTCGCCGCGGCTCCAGCGCCAGCCTCGCCTGGCTTCGAGCCGGGCGTGGTCTCGTTCAGCTCGGTCAAGATGTCGTCCACGTCGAACCGCGCGTTCGCGAGCTTCGTTCTCGGTGTGGCGCCAGCGGCGGCCGCAGACGCAGCAGTCGAGAGCTGCTTCGAGTCGTTCGTCGCGTCGGACGCGTCCACCGTCGCGCTCGTGTCTGTCGACGGCCCTTTCGAGTCGCCTGACTTGAGCACCGTGTACCGGTGCGCATCTTCCGGCACGAGCTCCCACTTCGACAAGCACTGGAACAGCCACTGCGAGCAGCAAGGCAGCGTCAGTGAGCGCTTCTTTAGTGCACGACGAGCCACCGCAGGCGGACGCACTTCGTGGCCCACGATGTTCTCGAACAGCCAGCTCTGCGCTTTCTTGAACTTCTCGCCCTTCGGCTCGTAGCACAGCAGGTGCGTCGAGTGCGTGCGCGAGAGCACCGGGAGCATGCAGGCGCCGGTGGCGTGGATCGCGATCTGGATGTCTTCGCGCGTCGGCGTCGTGTGGCTGCTGTAGCCGGAGAGTGTGATGACGAAGCCCTGCATGCCCGGGATGCCGCCGAACGACTTCACTGGTCGGCTGATCGCTTCCTGGAACGGTGTCTGCGCGTCTGCACCAACACACAACGCGATGGCCGTCGTCAGAGGTCGGCGGTGCACCGTAACGCTGTCCGCCCTTCCGCACGCAGCTGGACGCACCGTCGTGCGCAGAGTGGCCGGCGAGCACCCAGTAGATGCCCACGATCCGCTTGTCCTGCCGCACGGCCTCGTCGTACTCGAAGCCCGCCTGGTACCTGCAGACCACAAACGACGCGTTCGCCACGACTTTCTTGACGATGTCTTCGTAAGAGTCGCCCAGCGGCACGTTCGCGACCTTGGCCTTGGCAGTCTTGAGCACCTCCGAAATGCGCTCTTTGAGCACCGGCGGGATGTGCTGCGCCAGCAACACGATCGCGCCGCTGAGCGCCGCTTGCAGCGCTGCCGTTCGCTGTGGTCCGCACCAGCCAGTCGTCAGCCAGTCAGTCAGCCAGCCAGTCGTCAGCGCCAAAATGGTGGCGACGCGCTTCCACCGTCGGCACTTTCTCCACGACAGCAGCAGCGTCACGCACCTCTGCAGACGACCTGCGCGCGAGCGTGAGCTCGACGCCGCCCGGGTCCGACTTGGTCGACTGGTACACGCGCGCGCAGGCGGCGAGTCCGATGTTCTCGATCTGCGTCTCCGGCCGCGTCTTCCAGCTCGGCGCCTTCTTGGGCTTCCCGTCCGCCGCGGTCTTGTTCGAGAACGCACCTTCCGGCACGCGCGTCTTGCGGCGCACGCAGTCCTCGAGCCAGGCGTAGGTGACGTGGTGCTGGTCCGCGAGCCCCGTGGCCTTGCCGAGCCACGCGGCGACGCAGCTCGGCAGCGCGAACTCGAGCGACGCCGGGCGGTCGAGCAGCCACTTGTGCCACGTCTGCACGCTGCGCAGCACGTCGCTGTCGTTGTAGCTCAGGCGGAGCCAGTGGTGGTGCACCGGCGGCTCGTCGGGCTGCGACGGCTCGTCGAGCGCGAGCACGTGCGTGGCGCCGACCGCGTCGTTCTCGCGCTCGACGATCTGGCCGCCAAAGTGCGCGATGAGCCCGTCGATGACCTTGCGCGGGTCCCTGTCGATCGGCCCGGCAGAGACCACGAGGCCGGAGAAGACGAGCGCCGGGTCGGCGCTGAAGCGGTCGACCGGCGCGAGCGTCTGCAGCAGGAAGCTCTTGAATACCCACTCGGGGCGCACGAGCGCCACGAAGCGCGCGTTGCGCCGCGCCAGGAAGCGCGCGTAGAGCGTCGGGTGGCACACGATGTGCGTCGCGGCGCCCGCGTCCGCCGCCAGCGCCGCGCCGCCGTCGCGCAGACAGCACTCGAGCGCCGCGCGCTCGGCGGCCGTGAGCGCGTCGCCGCACACGAAGCACGCGACGGCCGCGAAGAGCTCGCGCTGCCGCATGAGTGTGTCGAGGATGAGGACGAGGGTGTCACGATGACAACTGCAACTTTTAGTTAGGGCGAGCCATTTCATGACGAGCTGCTGGTTAACCCCATGCAAGGGGGTTATTGTGCTCGAAAAAAACAGCCCTTTTCGGATCTAACCGAGCTCCTCCGGTGCGACTTCCTCTGCTGGACTCTTGCATACAGACAGCAAGTACAAACTGCTCTCGACCAATCTGCGCTTGCCACACAGGTCCTCCTCGGATCTTCCCCCACAAAATCACTCCCCCCCCTCGCTCGCTCCGTCGCGAACGAGGCCGCACGCGCGTCACGCCAGCGACAGCGCTAACGCCCCCAGCGCTCGAGACGAGGTCGCCCATAGCAGCAGCAGCAGCACCGCACCGATGCCGCTCCTGAAAGAGATCCAGGCGAACGCCGCGGTGGCCTGGAGCCCCGTGAAGCGCCGCGCGGAGCTGCTCGCGCTCGGCGCCAAGGGCGACGGCGGCGTGGGCTTCGAGCACAGCGGCGGCGAGTTCAAGATCGTGTCGATGGACCTGAGCGACCCGCGCGGCGACATGCTCCCGCTCGGCGCCGTCAAGACGCCCGCGCGCTTCACGTCGCTCGCGTGGCGCGACGTCGCGCGCCACCACGACACGCTGCCGCTCGGGCTCGTGGCGGGCGGCATGGCGGACGGCGCCGTGTCGCTCTGGAACCCCAACGCGCTGATCGACGGCGGCGACGCGTCGCCCGAGATCGGCCGCATCACGCGCCACAAGGGCGCCGTCAACGCGCTGCAGTTCAACCCGCACGAGGACAGCGCGCACCTGCTGGCGTCCGGCGGCAGGTGCGACCGACTACTGCTTCGGATGGTCTGCTGGCGATAAGCGGATGGAAGTGTGCGCTGCAGCTGACGCCTGCGGCTGTTTGTATGGGAATGTGTGCGACCTGCAGCGACGGCGAAGTGTACATCATGTCGCTGGAGAAGCTGGCGAGCCCCGGGGTGTTCACGCCGGGCGGCCCGACGGCGCCGCAGCAGCAGATCAACGAAATCACAAGGTGCGTGCGTGGGGCGGCGCTGAGTGTGTGTCGGCAGTGAGTGTGTGTTCGCTGTAAACTAACCGGCGCGATGACGATGACGATGATGACGCGCGTGTAGTGTCGCGTGGAACACGCAGGTGAACTACATCCTGGCCACGGGCTCGCAGAACGGCTCGGTGGTCATCTGGGACCTGAAGCAGAAGAAGCCCTGGTGCGAGCTGCGCGACCCGCAGCGCGGGACGATCTCGGCCATCGCGTGGAACCCGAACGAAGGGCTCCAGATCGCGACGGCGTCCGGCGACGACCAGCGCCCGGTCGTCAAGCTCTGGGACCTGCGCAACTCGACGTCGACGCCGCTCGCCGAGTTCCACGAGCACTCGGCAGGCGTGCTCTCGCTCTCGTGGTGCCCGAACGACCCGGGGCTCCTGCTCTCGTGCGCCAAGGACAACAAGACGCTGCTCTGGGACCTCTTCTCGCGCAAGTCGCTCTACGAGTTCCCGTCGTCGTCGGACAGCGGCGGCGCGCCGGCGATGGGCTCGGACCAGTTCTTCGGCGGCGGCGGCGGCCAGCGCCGCTGGAACGTGCAGTGGTCGCCCACGATCCCGGCCGTCGCGTCGACATGCACGCTGGACGGCAAGGTCCAGGTCTGGGGGCTCTCGGGCGGCGGCAACCCTGCGTGCCGCCCGCCCAAGTGGACGCGCCGCCCTGCTGGCGCGTCGTTCGGCTTCGGCGGCAAGCTCGTGACGATCGCCAACCCGAAGGAGCCGGCGGGTCCGAACGCGGACCGCCGCCGCCTCGTGCACTTCCACCGCATCGTGAGCGAGTCGCGGTTGGTGGCGGAAGCCGAGGAGTTAGACCGCTCGCTCGAGTCGCGCGACTTCTCTGGCCACTGCGAGCGCAAGATCGTCGGCGCCACGAACGCGAACGAGAAGAGCGTGTGGAGCTTCATGAAGATCCTGTTCGAGAAGGACGCGCGCCAGCACCTGCTGCAGCACTTGGGGCTCGACGCGGAGAAGATCAACGCGCTGAACGCCAAGTTCAACCCGCAGGAGGCGGTGCCGCCCCCCGCCGCGCCTCAGCTCGACCCGACCGCTGCGCTGCTCAACCAGCGCATTGACGTACGTGGTGGCCGCCGCACTCGCAGCTGCGAAGCGGTCGTGTGTGATGGGTTCCCTGACTGTGTGTGTGTGTACGCTGCAGGGCATCGGCGCGGAAGACATGTTCTCGTCGGACTACCACGCGAACGGCGCGGCGGACGCTGCGCCGCCGGCGTCTCCGCTCTCGGATGTGTCGTCGATCGTGGCGGCGCTGCCGGCGGCGGACGACAAGAGCAAGCGCATTGAAGGAGTGCAGGCGCCGATCTACACGGAGCAGTCGGAGTCGATGTTGATGCAGGCGCTGCTCGTTGGCAACTTCGAGGTCGCGGTGAACATGTGCTTGCACTACAACCAGTTCGCGGACGCGCTGCTGCTGGCGTCGTGCGGCGGCCCGGAGCTGTGGGAGAAGACGCAGCGCGCGTTCTTTGCGCAGCAGACGCGCCCGGTGATGCGCGTCGTGTCTGCGATCATCAAGAGCGAGCTGTTCAGCCTCGTGGAGCAGTCGGACCTGAAGGAGTGGAGCGAGACGCTCGCGATCCTGAGCACGTACGCGAAGAGCGAAGAGTTCCCGGCGCTATGCGACAAGCTTGCGACGCGTCTGGAGGAGGCGGGCGACCTGCACTCGGCCACGCTGTGCTTCATGTGCGCGGTGAACGTCGAGAAGACTGTGAACGCGTGGGTGAAGGAGAGCGAGTTCGAGTCGCGCGTGTTCGGCCACACGTTCGCGCTCCAGCGCTTGGTGGAGAAGGTCTCGATCTTCTCGCAGGCGATCGAGCAGCCAGACCAGTCCATGGGGGACGCGGTGGCGGAGCGCTTCGCGGAGTATGCGTCCCTGGTGCGTTCGAGGCGTTGTTGGTGTGTATCGAAGCTGTTGCTGTCGATAGCACGGGTATCTAACTGTGTTCATTGTGTGGCTGGCAGATGGCTGCGGAGGGCCGTCTCGACATCGCGGCCAAGTACGCTCGCTTCCCGGACCTGAGCTGCGCGATCCTGAAGGACCGCATCTTCCACGCGGCTCCGATCCCCGGCTACCAGCCGCCGCCGTTCCCGTTCGAGGTTGTGCAAGTGCACGTGCATGTCCAGCAGCAGCAGCAGCAGTACTCCCACCAAGCTGTCCAGCAGCAGGTGCAGGTGCCGCAGCAGCAGGCACAAGCGCAGAGCTTCGGTGCGCAGGCTGGCTATGGCGCGCAGTACGGCGCGCAGGCTCCTGCGCCAGTCGCCGTGGGCGGATACGGCGGTGCGCAAGGTTCTGGCTACCAGCAGCAGCAGCAACCGCGTGTGCCGTCTCCAGGCTTCCCAGGTCGTCAGGCGCAGGGAGGCTACGGTCAGCACGCTGCCGCGACTGGGTACCAGGCAGCGCAGCAGCCAGGGTACTCGACTCCGCAGCAGCCTGCATACGGAAACCAGGCGGGGTACCCGGGACAGACTGGCCAGGCAGCGTACCCTGGCCAGCAGCAGCAACCGACGGGATACCCGAACCAGCCTCAGCAGGGCGGCTACCCGGGTGCGCCGCCGCCGCAGCAGCAGCAGCAGCCCGGATTCAACCGTCCTCAGCAGCCGGGCTTCTCCGGCCCTCCGTCCACTGGCGCGCCAAACCTCGCGGGCTACGGCGCTCCGCAGCAGCCGCAGCCAGCCGTGTTCAACCCGAACACGGCGGCGATGCCGGGCACCGGCGTGAACTCTCTCGCTGCTGCGACTTCGATGGCGTCGTCGCGCATCTCGACGCCGTCGGTGGACCTGTCGGCGCATAAGAAGGACGGGTTCATCACCTCCGCCGGTAACCCGAAGCTCGCGAACAAGTACGGAAACTCGACGACCGCGGTGGCGTCTCCCAGCGGCGCCAGTCCGGCGAAGACGTTCAGCCCGGAGATGGTGACGGGCAGCACGGAGAATGTCGGCGCGCAGGACCTCCCGATCGTGACGGTGTTCAACGACCTCTTCGCGCAGCTGCAGACGCTTCCTCTGACGATGGTGCGTTATGACGTGGCGGCTGAGCTCGATCGAGTGCTCTTGACTGATGACGACCACTTGTGTGCTTGTCCGCGCCGCAGATGGAGCAGAAGCAGATGCCGGAGATCCAGAAAGCCAAGGACGTGATGTTCACGAAGCTGAACATCGGGGACCTGTCGCCGAGCGTGGTGGCGCAGCTGCACCAGATCGTGGCGTGCTTTGCGCAGCGCGACTTTGCGTCGGCGCAGGGCGTGTACGTGGCGCTGACAGCGTCCGACTGGACGCAGCACAAGGACTGGCTGCGCGGTCTCAAGTCGCTGATCCACATCTCGATGAAGCGCTTCAGATAAGCGGCACCTCGGCGTGTGTGGGGGATCTCGGACCACGGGTCGGCCGCAAGCACGGGCGTGTGCAAGCAAACGAGCAAGAGTAGATAGTCGAGCCGTGGGAACGAGAGTCCGAGAGTGCGGACCGGGAGACTGAGAGGGACCGAGTGCAGAGCTCCAGTGTGCATGTTGTATCCGAGTCGCCTCTGAAGAGCAAGGGGCGGCTGGTTGTTGAAAACCGGAGCTTTGTGCTTTGAGGTTCTCTTCCGAGAGATGCTGCGACGACATGAGCGACTTGGTTGGCAACATTGGTGAAAGTAGACGCCTCCAAGATTGCTCATCTCGTGCGAGGTCAGTCAAGCAAGCTGAACTCTGCGAGCGAGATGAACAATGGCAACGTGGGTGTAGCATACAATCCACTGAGAGCTGAGAGCTGAGAGCTGAGAGCTGAGAGCTGAGAGCTGAGAGCTGAGAGCTG
>JAASGM010000596.1:0-16051 GCA_023334215.1 Globisporangium cystogenes | reverse complement strand
CGTCACGACGATGCACCGGCCGCGCCAGGACTCGAGCAGCGGACTCAGCAGTCCGAACCGGATCGAGCGCGCGATGTCGGCCGACTGCAGCTGCTGCGATTCCTCTCTCGGCTCCTCGCTCTTGGACGGGTCCTGTCCGTCCGTCATCACCGTCAGCATGTTCCCCTCCGCGCGGCAGATCTGGACAGGCACGAACGTCACGAGCGTCTGCAGGAGCGACGTGACGCCCTGCGCAACGACGTCGCTCAGATCATCGGTGATAGTCCCGTCGACACTGTCGTGAGTACTGCTGCTGTCACCACTTCCACCCACAAGCGCCAAGCGCTTGGCCAGATCCATGCTCCCGAGCGGCTTGTGGAGGCGGCGCAGATGCTCCATGACACACCGAACGTATCGTCGACAGAGCTCGAGACAGTCTGCGTCTTGGCTTCCAGTCGCTGCCGACGACGACACTGACGGCGAACACGCGACCTTCAAGCGAAGCGACGAGCACCGCCCCGAAGCCGCTTGCTTGTCGCCTGGCCACTCGTTCACTGGGAACTTCTCGAACAGGTGGATGAACGTCCACAGCCAGTGCTTCGGGTGCTTCAGTCCATCGCCGTCCTCCCCGCCAGCAGCATCTCGAGATCTCGTTGCACCACTTTCTCTTCCTCCACCGCCGCACTGTCGGATCCGGAACGAGTCGCTCCGCACCGTCACGTCCACACGGAAGACGTGAACCACTCGAGCAAGCGGGTCGTACACCAACAAACTGTCGCCGCTCGCTTGGACGCTCACATCTTCGCGCGTCAGCAGGTTCTGACTGTGCGTGAACGACACGGGGATCTCGCGGCCGTCCTCGCTGGACGCCGCGATCATCTTCACTCTGAACGACGTGTCATCGTTCTCGTGTAGAACCAGCTTCCCGAGGACGAGATCGTCACCGAGCACGACAACTTCGCCACTCGTCCCCTGCTCGTCGACATTCGCTCGGTTCAACACTCCCGTCTTCTTAGACGTCTGCAGATTGCGGAGGTTCACCGACTGCGCCGTGTTCGACTGGTCGAAGAAGACAACGGCGTCTTCCAGCAGCGCGAGACCAGCAGGCGGCAGCGAGAGCGACGTGCGCGTAGCCAGCGAGAAGGTGCGAGTCGACTCCATCGCTTCGAACTTGTCGTTGAACTTGTAGACGGCCACCGTGTTGTCTGGAGTCACGAACGCGATCACTCGCTCAGCCACGCGGAAGTCGCACAGCAGCGTCGGCGTCCCAAACTTTCGGACATTGGTGGGTGTCAAAGACGTCGTACTAGTGTCGCAGTGGTCAGGAGTTGGGAAGTACACTCGATCCACACTCGTGCAGCTTGAACTCGTTGTCACCAGCAGAATCGCGCGTGTCTGGATCGTGAAGACGCTCACAAGCGTGCTGAGTTGAGGAATCGCAACACGCCCGAGCTTCGTCACGGCTCCGCTCGCGATGTCGTTCGCATGAACCTTGGACACCTCGAGCTGACAGTTTGACAGCGCGACGATCTGTTTCTCAATGTTGCACGCGACTCCATCGCGCATATGAGCATGCACTTTGAGACGAATTGTCAGGTTGCGTGCAGGATTGTCGCGCCAGTCGCTCGCGAGTTCAGCAAAGGATTTGTTCAGTACTTCGTTGCACTCGCGGTTCAATTCGGCGTTCAGTCTGTTGAACTCGTCAGTCGTCCATTTGTTTCGCAGCTCGCAGCGAAGGGTGGAAGCAACTCGATCGACCGTCTTGAGCCACTGCGACCTCATGTCCTGGAGCGGCAGAGCCATCCTGCTACGAAACTTGTTTCGAGCATGCGCCTCAGACCGTAACCAGCTCTTCGTCCATCCGATCCAACTCCACTTTCGTTCTCTGAGCTCTTTTGAAAGCACTGGAGTTGGCGTGGTCACGATCCGCTTCAAGAACGACTCCAGCTCCGTTTCGTCCCCATGGACAAAAACCTTGCAGAGATCCTCCATGAACATGCCGAATCGATGGGGTAGGTGGAGTATGTCTCGCGTGACTTTGTCGATCTTCTGCCAGCACGTGTTGTCGTGTTCCAGTGCTTGTACTGAGCTATAATACTCGGTCCGATCTGTGAGCCCTTCGATGGTGAAGAGCTGCTTCGCCACTTGGTGCAGCTTCTCTTGGTGTTCTCTAACGAACGCGGCTGAACTGCGCTGGCATCGCTCCTCGACCCCTCGCGAAGTTGATCGTACTTGATCTCAATCGCGTAGATCCCATCTTTCGGAACTCGGTCAGCAGCAGCAAGCAGCGGGTTCCGACACCGAACCCGAGTGTCATTGCCCGGGATGTTCAGATCGACTCGGAACTCGGCACTTTGCTCTAGTGCCCACTTCGCGAACTCTGTTGGGGACGTGAACTTCTTTGGTTGTTTCTACTTTTTGAAACGAGTCTTCGTCACCTCTGGAACCAGAGTCATCAGCGCTGGGTAGCTGCCTTTGACCAGCAGCTGCTTCTGAGCCTTCGGAGGGACGACGACAGCGATGTCGTTCACTTGTTCACAGCACACTGCGTCCTTTTCGTCCTGCTGCTTCTCCACACACAGCGCCACCGAGTACGAGTTCCAGTTCTCATCCGTCCCAGCCGAGTCCACGTCCGACACGATGTCTCGGATCTGCTCCACGTCTGCTTCCGAGAGGCAGCACACGACGCTCGAGCTCAAGCACGTCAGGAACCGCAGGATGTATGTCGCTGTGCCTCGGAGGCGCTGCGGCTCGAAGAGCGCGTCATGCAGCCACGCGAAGACCACGAGCTCATGCGTGTGTTGCTTGCTGGGACTCGTCGGCAACACCGACAACGACGCCTGTGCTCTCTTCGCGCAGTAGATGCCTTGGTCCATCGCATGCAGACGCGCGTCGCACTCGCTCGACCAGCAGCCCAAGCGCGCGAGCTGCCTCTTGACTTCGCGCTGCGTCCCGAACAAACTCAGCACGCGCACCTGGTCCTCGGTGTTCGCGTCTTCTCTGCTGGTGCTATTGTTGACGTCACTGCTGTCGCTGATGTTGTCGCTGGCGCTCTCACTGCCGCACTCGTCGGGCTCCTTGCTGCCCGCGGTGCGAAACACTTCGTGGCGGAGGAACCGAGCGAACTCGGCGTCCAACTCGTGCGCCTCGAGCATCTGCAGCTCAAAGTCCCGTGCGCTGACCGACGACAGCGCGCCAAGTGCGCAGCTGAGCCGCATCACCTCCAGCTCCTCCAGCACGGGCTTGACGACCTCCTGCTCGCACTGCTCCTCCGCCCGCAGGCTCAGGATGCGGAACACGCCGTCGCTGATCACGCGCGACACGCGCGCCGAGGCGCCGCCGCCGCCAAAGTCCTCGTCGTCCATGGCCTCAACCGCTCGAATCGCACTCTGAAGCCGTGGAACCGAGTCGGTTGAGACGCTCAACACGGCGGTTGTCTCCTCCCCTTCGTTCCTTCTAACGGCGCCGAGGGCTCCGAGAACTGCTGCTCAACCTCAAGCGCGCACGTGCCAACGACGAGGTCGAGTACCATCCTGCAGGAGGAACGGGCGCAAGCACGACTTCACATTTGCGAGTCGTCACCAACCTCCGTATCGCCGGCCGCTGGCGTCGGACGCGTCCAGCTCGTCTCTCCGGTCCAGCAGTTGCAGAAGTAGACGTTCCCAGCGTCGTCCGCCACTTCCTCCCACGGATCCGCGGCCGCCGCGTCTTCGTCTTCACGCGGCTGCGGTGGCGTCTGGAGCTCTGCACCAGCCTCCTCCACCTCTTCGGACACTGCAGCACCTGCCGCGTTCTCCTCCTGCTTGTCCTCCAGCAGCTCCAGCATTACGTCGCCAGCCTGCATCTCCAGCGGCGGCTCGCTGCCTTTCACGACCTCGCCCGTCATGCGGTTGTAGTAGCAGATCGCGCCGTCGACGCTGTCGTACGCCTCGCTCCAGAACGTCGCTGCGAGCGTCCACTTGGCCGGCGGCTCGCCCCGCTGCTTGCGCTGCGCGTTCCAGAAGTGCCACTTGGTCGTCTCGTGGATCGCCAGCTCGCGCTTCGTGGCGTAGCTGATGCCGGGGCAGACGCGGCACACGCACGCGAGTCGCGGCGGCAGCGCCCGCCCGCCGATCTCGTCCGGGTCGACGGGGAACTGCACGGTCTCCACGTCACCCTCTCGCTGCGGTTCGGCGACCACGCACGTGTCGTCCATGAGCGCCAGCAGCGTGCGCAGCTTCTTGACGCCGAACGCGCTCGGCTCGAGCGCCTTGAGCATCACCCGCTCGAACGCGGCCGGGAACGCGTGCAGCGCCACGCTGCCGTCGCAGCACGCGAGCACCTTGCGCACCTCCTTCTTGAGCACCGCGAACGCCTGCGCGCGCTCCGCGTCCGACAGGATCTGCGCCAGCACGTGCTCCTTCTGCACGCGCTGCGCCTGCTTCTCGCGCTCGCGCTCGTCGTGGGTCTCCTCGAACACCTGGCGGTGGTTCACCTCTGCGCGCGGCTTGTCGTCGGCTGACGTCGCCGTCGAGCGGTTGTTGCTCTTGTTGCTGTCGTCGCCACCGCCGCCGTCGTTCTCTTCGTTCGACGCCTGCGCAGCGGCGGACGGCGGGCGAAGCGTCTGCGGCCGCGTCACGCGCTGCTTGGCGATCGGCACGTTCTCGTCGCGGTCGAGCGCCTCGATGTCCGTGATCACGCGCTGCAGCTCCTGTTCCTGCCGACGGAGCTCGTCGACACGAGCCGCGGCGTCCGCGAGCTGCTGCCGCGCGGCGTCGGCGCGAAGCTGCTCGGCTCCCAGCGCCTGCTTCTCGGCTTCAAGCGCGTCGCGGAGCCGCTCGAGCACCACGAGTTGCGCCAGCACACGCTGCATCACCGGGAAGATCTCGGTGGCCTTGGTGGCGTACGCGAACGCGGCGCGCACCCACGCGCACACGACCGGGGCGGCGGGCGAGAGTTGGTGCAGCCGCAGGTTCGTCGGCCGCAGCCGCGGGTGGTGGATCACGGGCGTGAGGCTGTGCAGCATCGCGCGGCGCGTGCCGTCGCCGAACGAGTAGACGTCGAAGAGCGGCAGCACGTACAGCGCCTTGACGGCGTAGTCGTGGATCAGCCCTTCCTTGTCGCCGAGGCAGACGTTCTCGTGGCTGCTCGAGAGCAGCCGCATGAGGTCCTCCTTCGTCGGCTTGTACGGCACGCCGCCCAGGTACGCGTTCGCGGTGAAGTTGAGCAGCACGGCGAAAGCCTCGAGCAGCGACAGCGCCACGGCGTCGAGCTTGGCGGTGCGCAGCTTGTACCAGTCCGTCGCGTCCACGCCGTGCAGCGCGTCCACGGCGCGCTTGTACGCGCGCTCGTGGCCGTGCGCGAGCGCGTCCTGCTTCCAGAACGCCTCGAGCTTGACCTGCATCTCCTGCTCCTTGGCCGTCATCGCGTCCACCTCGTCCTGCAGCTCGCGCACTTTGCGCGTCTGCGCGCGGAGCTTGCGCTCGGCCGCGTCCGCGCTGTTGCGCAGCGCCTCGAACGCGCCGGCCTCGGCGTCCAGCGTCTGCCTGGCCTGCGTGTGCGCCGCGAGCGTCTTGTCGAGCACGTCCGCGCCGACCACGACGTTCTGCGTCTTGGCGAGCATGCGCACGATCGTCTGGACGAACGCGTCGGCGCCGTCGACGCCCTCGGGCAGCGTCGGCAGCAGGCGCGCGACCATCACGGCGTACGGCGTGCGGAACTTGGGCAGCACGAGGTCCATCTCGAGCTCGCCCGTGGCGGTCGAGAACACGGCGAAGTACTGGATGAACGTCGCCGTCGCGAGCTCGCTGCTCGGGCGACTGAGCCACGCCGTGCGCTCGCCGCCCTCCCACCTGCCGATGCGCACGAGCGGCTCGCCACCGCCGCTGCTCTTGGTCACGAACCGCCCTTCGCCGTGCGGCTGGTCGTCCTCGAACGGACCTTCGTAGCGGTCGCCGTTCGGGAACGTGAGCACGCCGACGCCGTGGCGCCGCGTGTGGCGGAAGTCCCCGTGGTAGTGGCGCTTGTCGGCGAACTCCATGACGCCGGGGCCCGTGAGGACGCCGTCGCAGAACGCGCCGAGGATCCGGTCGCCGCTCGCGAGCGTGCGCACACCTTCGCCGTGCCACTTGCCCAGGCGGAAGGCGCCTTCGAACCGCGAGCCGTCGTCGTACACGATCTCGCCGGCGCCGTGGTACACGTCGTGCTCCCAGTAGCCTTCGTAGATCTCGCCGCCGTCGAAGCGCTCGATGCCGTAGCCGTGTCGCTTGCCCTCGCACCACTCGCCCGTGTACTCGCCCTTGGCGAACGTGTAGCGCAGCTCCAGTGTGCCGAAGCCGTGGTACTGGCCTCTGCGCACCGCGCCGACGTACTTGGTGGCGCTGCTGCTGCTGTTCGCCGCCAGCGGCGTCGTGACGTGGAACGCGTCGCCCGTCGCGGTGAACGGCGAGAAGAAGTTGTCGACCGCCTCGCCCTCCCACACGGTGCCGTCCGGGCACGTGAACTTGCCCCAGTGCGTCGGCGCGAACCGCGTCTTCGTCGGCTCGAGCACGCCCGCGGGCTTGTCGAAGTGCTCGTCCTCGGCCCACGGGCCGTCGTACACCGAGCCGTCGTTGAACTCGACGCGCACGTGGCCGCAGATGAAGCCGTCCTGGAAGTTGCACTCGAGCCGCACGTACGTGTGCGGCAGCTCGCCGAGCTTCCTGCGCGGAGGCTTCGCCTTGCGCGTGCTGCTAGCAGCGTCACTCTCGACGGTGTCGTCAACGTCACCGGCCCCCGACATCTCGGACGACTGTTCGCCCGAGCTCTGCGCGGCTGCAGCACCGGCGTCGGATCGCTTGACCTCGTCGACCAGCTTGGAGCTGTCGCCAGCCGCCTCGTCTCGCAGGTACTCGGCGTCGGTGGCCTTGCCCTTGACGAACTTCTCGTGCAGCACGAGGTCGTGGTTCACGATCGCGAGCGGCGCGACGGGCGTCGAGAGCTCGAACGCGCCGTCGTCCGCACCTGCGTCGCCGCTGTTGGCGACCGCCTTCTGCGTCCGCGACGCCAGCAGCTCCTGCGCGGCGCGCTCCTGCCGCGTGAGGACGCGGATCTGCTGCTCGCGAAGCTTCTTGAGCTCGAAGAGCTCGTCGCCTGCGTCGCGCTTCTGCGCGTAGCTCTGCAGCTCGGCCACGTGCACGAGCTGCAGCCGGCGCAGCTCGTCCTTGAGCGCCTGCAACTGCTTGCGCCGCGCTTCGAGCATCGCGTCCCACGCCTCGAGCCCGTCCACCTCGAGCTGCGCGCGCGCCAGGAGCTTGCGCAGGTCCTCGTGGAAGTGCGCCAGGATCACGCGGTGGGTCTCGAGGACCGCGTTGCTCTTGCGGTGCGTCTCGCCAACGAGCACGCCGAGCCGCAGCGTCTTGATCACCTGGTGCGTGAACGGCACGAACGCCTTCTCGATCGCCGCGAGGCGCGCGATCTCCGCCGTCAGCTCGTCGATGCGCTGCGTGGACGCCGCCACGAGCGCCGCGATCTTGTCCTGGACAATGCTCAGGGACTTGGTCGCCTTCTTCTTCTCGCGCTGGAGCGACTGCTTCTGCCACTCCTCCTCGCTCGTCTTCATGCGCTTGGTCTTGAGCGCGATGTACTCGAGCAGCTCCTTCTCCTCGTGCGCGAGCGCGTCTCGCTGCGTGTTCGTCTCGAGAACGAACGCCGCCAGGTCGGTCTCCAGGACGAGGATCGCGCGCACCACCGCGTTGCGGCGCGCGACGTTCACCTCGGGCGACGCGAAGTCGACGCCAAAGAGCTCGCGCGGCGGTTTGTACCGGTTCTCGCGCTCCCGGCGCCGCGCCGTCGCGTTCGCTCGCAGCCCCGCGTCCTGGATCTCGCGCGCCTTGGCGACCCACGCGACTCGCGCGTCCTCGAACTTGCCATCGAGGTACATCTCCTCGGCGGTGGCCGCGTCGAACGCGTCGTCTCCGCACAGCGCGCTCTGCGGCGGGAGAACGTGACGCCGCGGCTTCCGCAGACAGTACTGGCGCGAGATGGCGAAGATCTCCATGAAGAGTTCGCTCTGCTGCTCCTCGGGCGTGGGCTTCGGCACCGAGCAGCGCCAGATGTGGTACCGCAGCGCTCGCTCCGACGCGCACACCTGCTGGCACGACCGGAACGGGCAGAGCAGCGGCACCGCGTGCGTGCGCGCCACGTGCTCGTGCACCGCGTCTTCGCTCGGGTGGCTCTCGAGGCAGAGCGTGCACGTGAGTCGCCGGCGGTGCTCGAGCGAGTCGCCGTCTTCGCGCTCCATCGTCACGCGCTCCGCCCGCTCGAGCGCCGACGTGTCTTCCGGCGGACGATCCAGCGGTGTTGCTGTGAGGTAGCTCACGTCCGTAAGCTCTGGCGGCAGCGCAGTGTACACGCTCGCCAAGCCCACGCCCTTCCTGTTCGCTGCCGCGATGCGCACGCGCAGCGTCTCAGCGCGTTCGGGCGGGATCGGCCACAGCGTTGTCGTCGTCGTCGGCACGCGCGACGCCGCGTCGCCGTCGCTCGGGCCGCTCGAGACCTCCTTCGTGCCGGCGACGCTCTCGTCGGCTTCGTCGCGCCACTCGACGACGAAGTGCGTGATCGGCGCGCCGTTGTCGAACGGCAGCTCCCACGCGAGGTCCACCGCGCACCCGGCTCGCCAGCGGCGGAACGGCACCTCCTGCGCCAGCGCGCGCGCCGCCGCCGCCGCCGTGATCGCCGCCACCGTCGTGGGCTTCGGCGGCGCGGCGCGCTGGAACTGCGTCTCCTCCAGCACCGACGCCTCGACGAGCTTGATCGTCTCCGTCCGCTGGTCCTCGAGGTACCGCACGTCGGCTGTGCACGTGTCGAACGGATCGACGCGCAGGAGCTCGCACTGGTACCAGAGGTCGTCGTCGTACTCGACCTCGAGGACGCAGCCTGCCACTAAGAACGCGAGCGCCGACTTGGCCGACGTGGCGACCGCGAGCTCCACCACAACTTCCGGCACCTGCTGCTGGAGCGCGTTCAGGTGGACGCCCTGCTGCTGCAGCTCGCGCTTCTCGCTCGCGACGAGCGCGTTCAGGCGCTGCTCCTCGTCGACGATCTTGGCCTCCTCGCGCTCGCGCCGCGCGACTTCGGCGCCGTAGCGCGCGTAGAACGCCTTCGTCCTCTCCTCGAGCGCGCTGAGCGCCGCGTGACGCTTGGCGAACCCGCGCGCGCCTTCGGCCGACCGCAGCGTGTTGAGCGTGCCCTGGCGCGCCAGGATCTGCGACTCGAGCCGCTCCTCGCGCTCCTGCTGCTTCATCGCCTTGACGAGCGTCAGGCTCTTGAACTGCGCCTCGACCGAGTTGCGCGCGAGCCAGTTGACGTGCTGCTTCCCGGCGCTGCCGGTGAGCAGGTGCGCGACGCCCCAGCCGTGCGGCACGAGCTTCGTCGCGTACGTCTTCTTCCTGGACGAGTTCGCGAGCGACGGGAACGCCACCGGCACCTTGCGCTTCTCGAACACGCCGTGCACGAGCGCCCAGCCCTCGGACGCGCAGAACACGCAGCGCTGCAGTTGCGGGAACAGGTGCTCGCGCGCGTCCGTGTGGCGCTCCTCGAACGTCTTGACGAACTCGGCGCCGCCGACGAGCGCCGCGAGCGCCGCCAGCCCCCGCTTCTCGAGCTGCGTCGCCGCGGGGACGCACGTCGCGCGCTTGAGCCACTGGACCGGGTAGTGCAGCAGCTTGTCGAGCACGCGCGTGTACGGCGCCGGCATGAGCTGGCCGTGGAACGCGCCGTCGCCCTTGAACTCTTGCGGCGCGAGCCGGAGGAACGCCTCGTGGATCTCGGCGCGGCGGCCGCGCCACCGCTTCACGCGGTTGAGCACCTTCTGGACCGCGAGCGGCTCGTCCGGCAGGCTCGGCGGCAAGTTGAGCGCGCGCACGAAGCGCAGCTGCAGCAGGGCGGCTGCGACGCGCGCGTTGGCGCCGCCGAACGTCTTGAGGACGCGCAGCAGCGCCTGCTGCCGCCGCGCCGCGTTCACGCCCTGCGCCTCGAGCTCCGTCTGGTACCGCATCCGCGCCAGGTACATGCGCGCGGCGCACTGGATCACGCGCGCCGCGCAGAAGCGCTTCGACTCGTCCGCGATCGTCTCGGCGTACGCTGCGAGCTGCGCGCGCCACGCGGTGCTGATGCGGCCGCTCGCCGTGGTGGTGTACGCGGCGGAGAACGCGAGCTCGGGGACCTGGTGCAGCACCAGCTTGGCGGGCTCGACCTTCGTGGCCGGCAGCACGAGCGGGAAGAACTCGAGCGTGCCGTCCACGTCCATCTTGACCTGCGCGATGTCCTCGTGCACGCCGAGCACGAACGCCGTCTCGCCGCAGCGCGCGTGGCCTCGCAGCACGACGCGCACCGCCATCCCCGGCCGGATCGTGCGGTCGTGGTGCTCCTGCTCCGCCGCCGTGGCGTCCACGATATGCTCAAAGTCGCTCAGGAACTTCTTCGCCGCGTCCGTCCGCTTGAGCAAGCCCGACGCTCTCCCCACGAGTCCACTGGAGGCAGTAGCGGCAGCGGGCGGTGGCTTCGTCGCGGCGGCGGCGAGCGCCGCCTTCGCGTGCACCTTGCGCTTGATCACGTCGACGAACTTGCTCATCGTCTGGAAGTCCTCGCGCACCTCCTGGAGCACGGCGCGGATGTCCGTGAGGAACGTCGCTGGGTCGAGGCCGAAGAACGCGAGGAAGCTGCGCAGCCCTCGCTGCGTCGGCCGCGTCGTGGCCCCGAGCGTGCGCAGGAGCTTTCCTTCGACGGCGCGGCGCGCGAGGATCTCCATGCGCGTGATGTAGCTGCGGCGCAGCGCAGACGTCCGCCGGCGCGACATCCGCCCACGGTACACGGCCTGCACGCGCCGCGCCGCGTGCTGCTGCCGGAGGAAGGCTTGCTGCGACCGGTACCACCGGCGCCCGAGGTGACCGCGGATGTGCCGCTGGATCTCGGTCGCTGCGAGCTGCCGGAGCTTCTCGTGCTGGAGCCGGTCGAGCGCGCGCTGCCGCGCCTGTGCGCGCACGATCTCCTGCATCTCGGCTTCCTGCTGCTTCTTGCGCACGAACCGCGCGCGCCGCACCTCGACGGACAGCTGCCGCGCAGCGACCCCACGCCACTGCCGCTGCAGCAGCACGACCATCGCGATCTCGCGGTCGTACCTGCGCGTGCGCGCCTCCTCTGCGTCCATCGCGTCGCGCGCGCGCTCGGCGCGAAGGAACTCTCGCAGCCGGGCTTTGCGGGTCGCGGCGCGCATGATGGCACGTCCGAGACGGCCTCTCCACGCCGTCTGGATGAGCACGGCGGCCCAGACGCAGTGGAAGTGCGCGTCTTCGACCGCGCGGCGCGCGAGCGTTCCTCGCCAGAACGCCTGGAGCGTCGTCGCCGTCGCGTGGAGCTCTCGGCGCAGACGCGTGAACGCGATCCAACTCGTCAGAGCGTGCGCCAGGCTCGCGTTCGCCACCCGCGCCGCCATGCGGAAGCGGAACGCCTTGACGTACTCGGCGTACCCGGCCCACGCCGCGAACGTCCGCACGAGCGTCGCGCTCGTGAAGAACGCGAGCGCGCGCCGCATGCGCTGTTTCGCCTCGATCTGCTCCTGCGCGAACTCGCACCACGTCGCGACAGCTTTCGCCGCGCCGAGCAGCTTGAAGCGCGACGCGATGCGGACCGAGACGCGCTTCAGGCGCGCGACTTCGTCGTGGTGCTGCCGCCACCGGAGCCAGCACTTGGCCGTGATGCTGGTGGAGAAGCGCAGCAGCGCTCGCTTCGTCGCCTTCTGCGCGTGCACGAACTCGCGCCACGTGTTCCAGACACTCGTCTTCTCGCGGT
This sequence comes from Globisporangium cystogenes, assembly GCA_023334215.1. Taxonomy (NCBI): domain Eukaryota; phylum Oomycota; class Peronosporomycetes; order Pythiales; family Pythiaceae; genus Globisporangium; species Globisporangium cystogenes. The sequence goes on along the minus strand of JAASGM010000596.1, from coordinate 4,264 downwards.
GCACGATCTTCAGCAGCATCTTGCGGGTCTTCTCGCGGCTCTGCCGGTTGCGCCGCGCGTTCTCGTGCCACTGGCGGAACACCCACGCCGACAGACTCTGCAGCACACGCCGGCGACGTCAGCGCTTCGCGTCACCACTCCACAGCAACAGCCACCGACCGAACCCACCCCACAGACGATCGACAGCGTCGCCTTGAGCAGGAACCGCTTCTGCTCCACGACGAACGCGCGCCAGAGCCGCCACACCAGGCGCTTCACCATCGCGTTCGCTCTCCGCTGCGCAAACGCACCGCCGACGTCAGCACGACTGCAACCACTGAAGCCGACGCCAACCTCCACGCAGAGCACGCACCGCCTTCTCGAGCTGACGACGCGAGTTGTGCGTCTCGAGCTCGACGGCGTTGAGAAACACGCAGACGAGTCGCTGCCGCCGCCGCTTCTCGGCGTCCGTGCACGCCCGCCACGCCTCGAGCACGCGCGGCAGCGACTGGCACTTCCAGAACCCGAGCGCTTTCTTCGCCTTCACGCGCCTCGTCCTGACGAGCGCGGTCCACGCCGCGAAGACGCGTCCGAGCGTCTTGTCGCCCCAGAACTGCAGCGCCTTGGACGCGAACACCGCCGCCTTCTGCCGCTCGCGCTCCACCTTCGCGTCGACGGACGCGCGCTTCCACAGGCAGAAGAGCTTGAGCAGCACGCGGTTCGACCAGTACGCCGCCGCCTTGCGCACGCGGCGCTGCTGCAGCTTCTTCCGCCAGAGATACTGCAGGTACACCACGGCCTTCCTCACCTTCTCGCGCACGAAGCCGTACGTCTGGCGGCACCGGTGTCCTCGGTACACGCGCTGGATGTCCACCGCAGAGCAGAACTCTTCCCACTCCTGCGCCTCCTGCGCTCGCTTCTTCTGCAAGAACCGACAGCGCGCAGTGTAGCGCACTTGGATGGCCAACGCGGCTTGGTGCAGCCTCCGCTGCTCCTCCAGCGCTCGCTCGCGGCGACGAGCGCGCTCAGCTACACCCACGTCGGCGGAACTGAGGCCGCAGAACGCCATCTCTGGGTCGTCGATCACCTCGACGTCGTACTTGTTCTCTGCGATGCTGCGCACCAGCCGGTCGAGGTGGTTCACGCGGAGCTTCGCGCACCGGAACACGTTCACTTGGCGCACGAACACGCACTTGCGCAGGACCTCGGCGAGCCCCAAAGGCGACACGCCCCCCGAGAACGACACGTCCAGCGTCTCGAGTCTGCGCAGGCGGCCAGTGAGCACGGCCAACGCCTCGTCGTCGAGATCGGACGCGTGGCTTCTTTGCAGCTCGAGCCGCGTGAGGTTCGCCGGCAGACTTCGCAATCCGAGCTTCGTGATCCGCCCGCAGCCAGTGAGGTAGAGCTCCTCCAGCGACTGCATGACCAACAGCGGGTAGATCGCGAGGTCGTCGACGGCGGCGCAGTTCCGCAGATCCAGCAGCCGCAGCACCTTGTTGCAGCTCGCGAGTTGCGCGAGAACCGCTCGCGTGACGCCCAGCTGGCCGCGAATGCGCAGTTCTCTCAGTGCTCTGCACTTCTTCACGAGTCGCACGAGCGTCGTCGCTGGCAGCGGCGCGACGTTGCTCACGTCCAACTGCGTCAGCGTCTTGGCGCACGAGGCGGCGATCGCGAGAACGGAGCGGTCGCCCTGGCTCGGACAGTTCGCGATCGAGAGCGACGACAGCTTCTTCGCCGGAGACACTTCTTTGCCTGACGCAAACGGAGTCGTCGACGAGCTCACGGACCTCCCGTCCGAAAGCAACAGCCGCTCCACCGCCGACCCAGAGATGCCCAAGCAGCTCGACAGGTCCAGTTCCTCCAGGTGCACGAGGCTCGCGAGCGCAAGTGCTCCTTTGTCGCAGAAGCCGACGCACCACGCTGCTCGCAGCGACACGAGGAACGGACACGACGCGGCGATCCAGCAGCACACGAGGCTCGTGAACGCCTCGCAGCCAGACACGTCGATCCGCACCAGCTCGTGGTACGCTGTCGCGACGCGGTCCCCGTAGTAGCTCGGCACACTCGACAGATACGCCATGCACGCGTCTGTGAGCCGCGGACAGTCGCTGACGTTGAGCTCCTGTAGCTGCTTCGGCTGCGCGACGAAGAGCTCCTTGATCACTGCGTCTGCGATCTGCGGGCACTCGCGAACCGACAGCACGCGCAGCTTCGCGCCGTGCGCTCGGATCAGCGGCAGCAGCGACGCCTCCGTCGCGTACCCGCACCGGTCGAGGCGGACGACAGTGAGCGGCGTCGCCGTCTTCGTGCAGAGTTGGATGCCTGCGTCCGTGACGAACTCGCAGCCGCTGAAGTCGAGTTCGGTCAGGCGCGGGAAGCGCGAGAGGATGCAGTGGAGCAGATCGTCGGTGACAGCGCCGCTCTCCGCCAGCGTCAGACTCGCGATGCCCGGACATGTGAGAGCGATCGCACTGAAGCCGGCTTTCTACCCGCGAGCGCACGTGAGCACTCGGCCGCAACTCGCTGCTCAGTCGCGCTCTTCGAACGAACGAACCTGGATGCCTGCGAACTCGGAGAGGTCCAAGCGCTCGAGACGCCAACAGTTCCCAAGCAAGCACTTGAGGTCTGCGAGCAGCCGCAGCTCGTCAGCAACAGCGATGCAACGCATCTTGAGCAGCACATACACACACAGCGACGCGCACCGTACGGCGACGTCACCCCGCACAGTCCGCGCAGGTTCAGTGTGAGGCAGCGCGCCGACAGACTGCTGGCGATCTGCTCGAAGACGGGGCTCGTTGCGACGCAGAAGCACGTCCAGTCGCTCAGATCCACGCGCTCCAGCGGCCGGAACGAGTTGCGCTCGAAGAAGCAGCTGTCGGGGATCACCACCGTCGACGCGTCCGACGCCGAGTTCGTCTCCGCTGCGCTCGCCTTCCGTCCGCTCTGCTGGTTGCTCGCGCGCGTCGGCAGATCGGGAAGCGCACCCGACGGCGTCGCGCCTTCTGCCTTCCTGCTTCCCCCCGCACCCGCAGACACGCGCATCAGCACCCACCGCTCTCTTCTCCCCATCCAACACGACACGTACGCTTTGCACTCGGCGAGCAGCTCGAGCATCTCCGCTTTCGACGACGGCGGCGACTGGCGAGAGTGCTTCGAGGGTCTCCGGCTCGCGAGCAGCAGCGGCAGCGTGCGGAGGTCGCCGCTCAGCAGCGCGTCGCTCGCGGCAGATCCGACGCTCTTGCTGGCGACGGCGCTTGCCTGTCCCTTCGTCGGTCTCTGCTGCTGCTGCTGCTGCTGCTGCTGCTGCTGGAGGTCGCGCTGTCCCCACGAGCGCGTACGGCGCGATGACGGCTCGAGCGCCAGCAGCTGCGCCTGGAGCTGCTGCAGCTGCTGGCGCTCGAGGCCGATCGGCGGCTGCTGGCGGTCGGCGGCAGCGGCTGCGAGGCGGAGGACGGCGCTCGCGTCGCCGCTGTCGCCGTCGCCGTCGATCCACCGGCGGAAGGCGCGCAGCTGCGGGTCGGCGAGCGCGAGGTCTGGCGGGTCCCAGGAAGCGACTGCAGCGCCGCCCGACGCGCCGCCTGAAGGGGGAGAAGAGGAGACGGAGGCGGAGACGGCAGAAAGGCGGCGGGCGGCTCGCAGAGCCTCTCGACGCTGCAGGTCGGGTTGACGCTCCTTCGACTGGCGACGTTCTTCGTGGTGGTGGTGCTCGACCTCTTCTTCTGCTCCCGTCTGCTGCTGCTGCTGTTGCTTGTCGACAGGCAGGCGGAGGCTCGGAGCGCTGCTGCTGCTGCTGCGCTTCGTCATCGCCGCCTACTGGCTGAGGAGGAGACGGAGGTCCGTCCGGGCGGAGGGAAGAGGAGGAAGAGGAGGAGGAGGAAGAGGACGGTGCGTCACGTGCTCATCATGAGTCATGGACGTCTCGCTCGACTCGATGTCGACGCCAAAGCGTCGGTTGGTATCGGCAACAATTAATTTCTGGTATGTCAACTTTCGGTTTTGGTACATGTATGTCACGTATGTCACGTATGTCTGGTATCCAGATAGAAAGCAGTGGTGGCAAATTTCTAATTTTATGAGTTTCTATTTTGCGTAAGACGCGCACTTTCAATTGAAAGTGGGCAGATGTGTAAAATGACACTAGTATGGAACGTGCGCAGCAGCGCGACTGCGACGCGCGAGATCCCGAGGCGCGCACCGGCGGACGGCGGCAGCGGCGCGTAGTGCGCCTCGAAGCGCTCGCAGAGCGCGTCACATGCGTCCTGCGGACACACGCGCCAGACGTCGT
>JAASGM010000595.1:0-16087 GCA_023334215.1 Globisporangium cystogenes | reverse complement strand
GAAGCTCAAGACACACGAGCGATGTCTCTGCTCCAAGCCCTCTGCACACTGAGTGCAGTCACTCTCCAGCTCGTGGTGTTCGTGTTCGCAGCCGACACCCTCACATGGACCGCAGGGTTCTACGCGCACGGAGGAGCATCGCTCCCAGCACCGAGAGCCGACTGCCAGGTCTGCTTCTTCGAGAAGCCGAAGTTCGCCGGCGAGAGCGTCTGCGTCGGACGGCGGACAGACCCGAACTGCACGAGCGACGTGATCAGCATCGCCGCGCCGTCGACGGTCGGCAGCATCCGCTTCGCGTCGCCTTCACGCGAAGCGACCACGGGTGCAGCAAGGACGGCCACCACTGTAGCCGTCTTTGCTCTAAGCCCAGCGTGCGAGCTCGTGGTGAACATTCGCGTCACGGAGCCGCCGTACGGCGAGCGCATCGACTCGTTCGCCTCAGACGTGCTGGAGACTGGCTACGAGAGCGTCGTGCAGGAACTCTTCGTCGAGAGCAGCGGCACCGCGTGCTTCCTCGCCGCGAAGGAGATCAACCAGTTCGGCCGGTGCTACACGAAGAGCGTCGCGCGCGTCGAGAGCGCGTACCGCGGGGCATTCCACGAGCTGCTGCTCTTCAAGCAGCACGCAGCGGACTTCGACGTGATCACGTACGACCACGCGAGCTTCAACCGGAACTGCTCCTCGCGCGCGTCGTCAGCGCCGCGACAAGTGCAGCAGCAGGTGAGCCACAGCGGTCTCTGGAAGCGCTTCTCGACCTCTAGCAGCGACCTGAGCGTCGACTCGGGATCCGACGCCACAGCGTCGTCAGCGCCGCCGCCGACGCTGCAGTTCAACATCCGCTCGATCGAGTTCGTCCGACCAGGAGCAGCAGGAGCGTCGGACTCGGATCCGCAGTAGACCGCGCGTTCGTAGCGTAGACGAGCGAGTGAGGAGGACTGGAAGGCTCGCGAAGTCATCCGAGTGCCACTTGGCAGTTATCACAGTGACGTCTCGAGGGAGTTGGTCAGTGCGTCGGCTGCGATGAGCTTCCTCGCGCACGAGAACGCAGGTGGCGGCGGCCGTCGCCGCGTCTCGCAGGCCTCGAGCGACGAGTGGCGCGCAGCGCTGCAGCAGCAGATCGACGAGAAGAAGCAGCGCGAGGAGCAGCAGAAGCGCTATCGGCGCTACGAAGACGGCTGCGTGGACGCAGCGGACGCGCGAACGCGCAGCCACTCGAACGACAGACACGCGAGCAACAGCAGCAACAACAACAACAGCGGTGACGACGACGACGCAGACGCACACGGCAGTTCGGGCACGACGGACCCCACGCTGCGGACGGGGAGGCGCGGCGTGTTGCACATGTCGAACGCGGCGTGGCGCGACGCGCTCGAGCAGCAGATCCGCGAGAAGAAGGAGCGCGAGGCGCACCCATCGACTGGCAGCGGCGCGGCGCGGAGACACAGTCTGAGCGCGCCGGGAGAACCTCCGAGCGCGTCCGAGGTCGGGTTCCCAGAGCCCCGCGAGCGAGCGACGACGACTCCCGCGGTTCACAGCGGCGCCGACGCTTCTGCGCCGCCGCCGGCGCTTGGACGCAGGCGGGCGAGCGTGCAGTCGGACGAGGAGTTCGCGCGGAGTCTGCAGGAGCAGCGCGAGGTGCAGCAGGTTCGTCGTCGCCCAGTGCAGCCCGAAGTTCCGTAGTGTGAATGACGGACGAGCTTGCGAGTCTGTCGACAGCGCTTCGAGCAGGAGGCGCTCGAGCTCAAGCGAGCGATGCGGCGGCAGCGGCGGAAGCTCCTGGACGACGACGCCGGCGACGATGGTCACGCGCCGCAGCAGCAGCCAGCGCCGTCGAGCAGCAGCAGCTTGAGTGACAGAGGCGGCGCCTCGCGACCGAAGAGTGAGGCGGCGTCGACGAGCAGCGAGACGAGCAACCAGCTCGAGCGTGAGCAGGAGATGCCGCGAGCCACCGATCCTCCTGAGCCGGTCGCTCCGCCAGCTGCGGACCCGGCAGCGCTCGCCAAGATCGTCGACTTCTGCGAGGAGCTCAAGAAGCAGAACGAAGAGGTGAAGCAGCAGCTGGTGGAGCAGCGCTCGGTGCTCGCGAGTCTCCGGAGCAGCCTCGCCGCTGCAGCTCCGCCCACGGACGAGAAGCAGGCGCCAGCAGCAGCAGCAGCGAAGCCGAGCGCCAAGGGTAGCAAGCTCACCGAGGCGCCTCACCGCAAGTGCGCAGCGCCAGCAGAAGCGAAGACGACGAGAAGCAGCGAACGCGTTGAGCGGAAGGCGGAGGCGCCGCGAGCTCCCGTGCTGCGCGCGCGTCCGCTGCGTCGAGGCGACAGCAAGATCCCCAGCCCTGGGAGCTCGAGAGCGGCCGTCGCTCGAGCCGAACCGAAGGAGACGCCTGCAGCAGCGCAGCCGCCGCCACTGTCGCGGTCGCCGCTGCAGAAGGAGACGCCTGCATCGCCGTCGCTCGACGCGACTGGCGAAGCGGAAGATCGCGAGCCGTCGACGGAAGATCGCCAGTCGCCACTGCGTCGACGATCTTCGGCGGTCGACGACAGCGACGAGGACGACGACGCGAAACGCCAGCTCAGTGGCGATGACGCGAAGCTGCCGAGTGACGAACACGCCGTCGACGCGCCGCGAGAGGACTCCGCTGACGACGACGACGACGAGCGCGCAGAGCCGGAGATCGGCCGCACGGTGTCGTCCCTGCGCGCCATCGACGCCAAGTGCCTGGGCGGCGACGGCGACGCCGAGCTGCCACTCGGCGGCGACAGCGCGTTCGTGGGGTGCGAGGACGCGTGCGGCGAGGAGATCGCGAGCTGCTCGGCGTTCCTGCTGGGCGACGACGCGCGCTCCTCGCTCGTGGCGCTCGACCAGTCGCTCGACGGGCTCTTCGAGCGCACGTGAGAGCGAAGCACGAGTCCATTTCTCCGTTCCCCCTCTGCTCTGCCGATCACGAGCGCGACGGCGATCGGCGCCCACGAGCACGCGTCTTCGCTCGACTGGAGCTGCTCGATCGCCGCCTGCGGCCACTGTCTCTCGACGCGGAGCGCGACCGCTGCCGCCGCCGCTCTTTTCGCCCCGCTCGCTCGCGCCTGCGGCTCTCCGGCGACCCTCGCGACGCGCTTCGGCTGCGTCGCGCGTGCCGTCTGCTGCTTCTGGAGCTGCGGCTGCGCGACCGACTCCTCCGCCGGTGGTGGCGCTCAGGAGACCGTCGACGGTGGCGCCGCTCCTGCCGCCTCTCGACACTGCGCATCTCTCTCCTGCCCTCTGCCGTCGCTACTAGTACACCTTTCGCCTCAGACGGCGGCTGCTTCGCCTGCTTCTCGCCTGCGAGCTGCACCTTCACGGCCTTCCCCAGCACCTCCATCGCGCGCGCAGAGCCGACGAGCGCGTCAAAGGCCGCGACCGCCTCCTGCGCGCTCTCCGCGGCCTCGAAGCTCACGAACGCGAAGCCTGGCGGCTGCCGCAGCCCCAGCGCAGCACCACGAGAACCACGAGAGCGAACGCGTGAGCGAGCGAGTGGAGAGCGCCGCGTTCCGAACGATCGGCGCACCTTGCGCGCCACCCAAATGTTGAGGATCACGCCGAAGCGCGCGAAGAGCTGCTGCAGGTGCGTCTCGTTCGCCTTGGGCGAGAGGTTCCCCACGTACACGCGGCCGCCGGCGCAGCTCGCGACCACCTCCTCCTCCTCCATTTGTGAGATTTAGTTTTGGCTTTGTGTAACCTGAAATTTCAGCAAGATGCCACTATGTCAAGCGCTGTCGTTTTCAACAAAAGCTATTAAAATCAAGGGAAACCTCCGGATTGAATGACCCCGCTTCAACTTGATCTCTGCTGTCACGCTTTCGCTGTTGCGCTCTTGATGCGCTCTTGCAGCGAAGAGTTACGTTCGCTTCCCTGCTGTATAGTATCTCGCCTCGAGCAAACTTCTCGCCGCCGAAGCTTCTTCGAGCGCAACAGCGCCGCCACTTGCGTCCACGCATTACTCTCGCGAACCATTCGTTCGCTCGAGCGACGCCATCGCAAGCGGCGTGGATATCCTCTTCCGAATCTCACTTCAACATTCCCGCATACAAACTCCAAGATCTCGGCCGAACCGACTCGCTCGTCTACGAAACGCTTCGATCTGGCGCTCAGCCCGCCAGAAAATCAATCGCTCGTTGCCTTTCACCTGTTGCTGCAGCTCGTTGCCCCTTTCATTTCGCAATTCGCTCTCGAGTGCGCAAGTGGCGGCTGTCGAGCGATGCGCGCGGCCGTCGTCAACTGGCGCGCAGCGAGCGTCGCGCTCGCGCTGCGGCCGCTGCGCTGCGTGTTTTCCGGCGCGGAGGTGGCGCTGCTGCTGCTGCTCGCGCTGCTGCTGGACGAGTGGGCGGCGCACGCGCGCGACCGAGCGGATGAGCTGCAGACGCGCGCGCGCAACGCCCACGAGCGGAAGGCGCGGCGCATCGCGAACGCGACGACGCGCGCAGAGGTGAAGGCGGCGCTACGCAAGATGACGACCACGCGCACCGACGCCATCGGCGGCGCGAAGGCGGCGGTGAACGTGACGCTGGCGGCGGCGGCGAGAGACGCGAGTGCACACGACGGCACATGCTGCTCCTGGGAACTCACGGACAGCGAGTCGACGACCTCGTGCTCGACGTCCGACACGGCGCTGCTCTCGGCGACGTCGTCGTGCTCGCACCGCAGCAAGCGCGAGCAAACGAGCGAGCGCGAGGCCGCGCTCTTCTCGAGCATGGCCATCTCGCGCTTCTCCGACGAGATTGTGCACGACGTCGCGTTCCTACACAAGAGCGGCGAGCTGCAGATGCGTCGAGACTCAGTGTACGTGCTCGCGCGTTGAGGTCAGGAGGTGTGTGTGTGCTTTGTGAGGTCCGCGACGCTCATCACCCGCGTGTCTGCCCAACCCCTCAGCCTCCATGTCTTCAAGCCGTGGCGCAAGTGCAGCATCCTGCTGTCCGTGACCTCCGGTGAGCTCTTCGTCCATCGGAAGGCCAAGGCGCCGCCGGAGGTGTTCCCGCTCTCGCGCTTCACCGGCGCGAGCATCAGCTCCTCGCGCCGCCACACGTTCAAGGTACGAGTGATGCCCTCGCACTCGCCGTTGCCAGCAGAGCCAAGCGACTGACGAGTGGATGTTTCCTGGCTACCAGGTTGTCTTCGACGGGCACGCGCCGCTCCTCTTCCGCGCGACGAAGACAGAGGACGCCGAGCGCTGGGTGAAGGCGCTCGAGTACGCGAAGGAGGCGACGTGGCGGATGTGGTCGTGATGGGCGGCCGCCAGCGTCTTATTTATCGCGGGGCACTGCCATCCGTGCGTGAGAGTGAGTGAGAGTGGGTGTGCGCGCGTGTGCGTTAATCAGATCACGAGGTGGCGGGTTGGTGGCTCGCGGATGCACGCAGCAAGCGAGCAGGTCCTCGACCACCGCCGTGTCCTCCAGCGTTTGGTTCGGGGGAGCTGAAGTGACTTGGATTGAGTATGCTCCCCACAATAATTGGCCATTTTCCCGAAACTGCCTCATGACGACGGTGTCGGTGGTCGGCGCCGCGTCGATGGCGCTGCTCGCCGTGCAGTTCGGGCTCCAGCCGATCCTGTACAAGGAGTTCGCGGCGGGCGTGACGTCCACGTCGGCGCTCGTGGTCGCGTGCGAGCTCTGCAAGCTCGCGATCGCGTTCCTCGTGCTCGCGGCGAGCGGCGAGCTGCGCGGCGCGCTCAAGACGTGGACGCTCGGCCCGAGCCTGCGCGCGTCGGGGCTGCCGGCGTGCACCTACGCGGTGCAGAACGTGCTCGTGCAGGTGTCGTACCAGCACCTGCCGCCCATCGTGTTCAACCTCGTGAACCAGACCAAGCTGCTCTGGACCGCGCTCTTCGTCTTCCTGCTGCTCGGCAAGCGCTTCTCGGCGCCGCAGTGCGTCGCGATGCTCGTGCTGCTCTCGGCCGCGGTGCTGCTCTCGCTCGCCAAGGACACGGGGAACGGCGGCGGCGACAGCAGCGCGTCGTTCGAGCTCGGGCTGCTCCCCGTGCTGCTGGCGTCGATCCTCTCGGGCGTCGGCGCCGCAATCACGCAGCAGTCGATGCAGGTGCACAAGCGCGACCCGGCGCTCGTCACGATCGAGCTCTCGGTGTACGGCAGCGTCTTCCTCGCGCTGCCGATGCTCTGGTCGGCGGTCGCGTCGGCCGGAAGCGCGGCCGCAGTCGGCGTCGACGCCCAAACGCAGATACCCGCGCTGCTCGACGGCTGGGACGCGTTCACGCTCATCCCCGTCGTCGCGAACGCGCTCGGCGGGCTGCTCGTCGGCACGGTGACCAAGCACGTCGGCGGCGTGCTCAAGTCCTTCGCGCTCATCTGCGGCATCGCGTTCACGGCGTTCGTCGAGTCGGCCGTGTACGGCGCCGTGCTGCCGCCCCAAGTGTTCGTGGCGGCGGCGCTCGTGGCCTTCAGCCTCTTCCTCTACAGCGCGTTCCCGTACGCGGCACCGGCCGACACGAAGACGACGGCGACGAAGGCGAAGACCCAGTGACACGCGCTTCCTCCTCCCTTCATAGAGTCGCTCGACGCTCTTCCTTCCTCACTCGCTCACTTGCTCGCTCTCGCTACACGTGCAGCTCGAGCAGGTTCGTCATCGTCTCGAACGCCGCGCGCTGCTCGGCGGGCTCCTCGCTGCCGCGCAGCACGTCGAGCGTCGCGGCGATGTGCTCGCGGTGCACGGTCAGCAGCAGCGCGAGCTCGTGGTGCGCGCCGTGGCGCTTCGTGAGCGCTGCGAGCCCCGAGGCCGCCGCGACGCGGACCATCGAGTACTTGGCGTCGCGCACGCCGCACTCGCCGCAGCACGTGTCCAGCACCAGCTGCGCCGTGTGCCGCGCCGCCAGCGCCGTCGCCGGCGCGCTCGCGACGACCGCGCGCAGCGCCTCGAAGACCGCCTTCCGGACGCTCCACGCGTTGAATTCGGCGCGCGTCGCCGCCTCGCAGAGCCACCGGAGCGCATCGGTCGCCAGCTCGTCGCCGGCGCCGGCCGCGAGCGGCGTCGACGGCCACGCGAGCGCCAGCGCCTCGAACGCGCACTTGACGAGAAGCGGCGGGAGGCCGCTGGCGGCGTCAGCCTGCTGCTCGTCTTGGAGCTCCGGACTCGCGCGTCCATCGCCGCCACCTCCGAGCCACACGAGCAGCGCGCTGCGCAGCGCCGCGAAGTTCGCGAGCCGCAGCTCCGCCTGCTCGGCCGGCAGCTGCGCCGAGAGCGCGCCGAAGCTCTGGAGCGCGCTCTCGAGGTACGCGGGCTCGCGGGCGCGCCACGCGCGCTCGCACTCGCGCAGCAGCAGCGCCGCCAGCGGCTCGCGCTCCGCCGGCCGGACGGACGCGAGCGCCACGAGCGCCTCGAGCACCACGCCCTTGCCCGTCCAGAGCCGCCCGGGCACGGCATCCACGAGGTCGCGCCAGATGCGCGCCGTCTGCGGTCCCGTGATGCGGCGCCGGTAGCTCGACGTCGGGCTCGCGAAGAGCGCGTGGAGCGCGAGCGCCGCCTGCCGGCGCACGTCCCAGGCCGAGTGCACGAGGAAGCGCGCGACGGCCGCGAGCGTCGCGTCGATCGCCGCCTCCGCGTACCGCACCGACGGCGGGAGCTCCTCGAGCACGGCCGTCCACGTCGCGCGGAGCACGTCGGTGGCCGCGAACTGGCCGATGAACGCGCCGGGGAAGACGTGCGTGCAGTACCAGTCGGTCGCCTGCTGCGGCTGCGCCGGCGGGAGCTTCGCCACGAGCTCCTTGGTTGCGAGCGCCGTCACGAGCAGGAACCGGTTCGCGTCAGCGGCGCCGTCCGGGGAGGGCGTGGGGGCCGCGAAGACGCCGGCGCGCACGTACTGCGCCACGAGCGGCGCGTCCACGAGCGGGCAGAGGTACGCGGCCGCGCGGCAGTACGTCTGCACCACGAGCCCGTCCGCGAGGCCGGCGGCGTAGCGGCTCTGCTCGTCGCCGTACGCGGCGTTCTCGGCCGCTGCCTTGAGGCCCACGAACGGCACGAAGACCTTGGCGAGCAGCAGCTCGGCACCGCGGCACTTGCGCAGCTCGAACGGGAGCTCGGCGGCGAGCGTCGCGACCAAGTTGGCCGTGCCGACGCGCGTGTTGAGCCCGACGCCAAAGCGCAGCAGGCCGGCGGCGCCGCGCGCGAGCTCGTCCACGAGCGCCACGCACGCGTCCGAGCCGGCGAGCTCCTTGAGCCGCGTCATCGCGAGCTCGAGCAGCTGCCCCACAGGCCCCGACTGGCTCAGCGACACACGCAGGCGCTCGAGCTGCTCCTTCTTCTCGACGTGGAACTGCGCGTACTGGAGCTCGGGCAGCTCGAGCGACGAGAGGTACTCGAGGAGCTTGAGCACGAGCGCCGCGAGCGCGTCCTGGAGCGCGGCGGCCGGCAGCGTCTTCACGAGCCGCAGCAGCACGTCGAGCGCGAGCGCGCGGCAGACCGCGTTCTTGCGCACGAGGCCGTCGGCGACGAGGAACTGCAGCAGCAGCTGCCGACACGGCTCGTCGTGCGCCGCCACGCGCAGGCTCAGCTCGCCCAGGAACCGGAAGAGCCGGAGCCCGGCGAGCCCCACGGCCTCGACGACGTCGTCGACCGCCGCGGCCGCGAGCTGCCAGAGGCGCCGCAGGTCGGCGCGCACCTGGTCGGCGTCGGCGCCGTTCAGCAGCTCGACGAGCGCCACGCACGCGGCCTCGCGGTACCGGAAGTTGCGGCTGCCCTCGACGCGCGAGAGCAGGAAGCGCAGGAGCGCGCGCCAGTGGCGCTGCAGCAGCGGCTGCTCGTTCGCGCACTCGCCCTTGGCGACGAGCCACAGACGCGCCATCACGGCGGCCACCTTGGCGTTCGCGTGGCTCTTGAGCAGGAAGAGCCACGGCACGAGCTTGTTCGTGCTCGCGGAGCTCTCGGCCGTCCAGAGCGTCCCGGCCGTGGCGACGATCGACTGCCGGAACGCGCGGTCCACGGCCGCGAACGCGAACACCGCAGAGTCGGAGCCGGCGCCGAGCAGCACCGTCTCCCAGATCGGGTCGCTCGTGCTCAGGTACAGCAGCGCGTACATGAGCTCCGGGTCGCCGACGTCCGCCGCGAGGTTGCTCACTTCGCGGTACGCGGCGTTCTCGACGGTGGCGCTGGCGGCGGCCGTGGCTGGCGGCGCGTTCGCAGGCGGCGGCGCGGCCACGTCCTCGACGTCCTCAGCGTCGACGCCAGCGACCCCAGCGACGCCGGCGGCGGACGGCGGCGCGAACGCCCGGAAGCACCGCAGGCGGCGGAAGAGGCTGTCGCTGAACTGGTCACCCAGCGCCGCGCTCGGCGCGCGCAGGCGCAGGTACGCGAGCCCTTTGACGGCGCTCTCCTTGGCGACGCTGCTGCTGTCGTTGAGCATCGTCACGAAGAACTCGTGCGTGGCGATCAGCCGGTGCGCGGCCGCCTCGGAGCGGAGCAGCGCGCGCCAGCTCAAAGGCACGGGCGCGCCGTCTTCCGGCGCCGAGAGGCCCGCGGCGCAGACGCAGAGCAGCCACATCGTCGCGCTGCGCCGCATGGTCGGCTGCCGCGACGCTGCCGACTCGTCCAGCAGCCGCGCGAAGATCGCAGCCGCGCGGTTGGCAGCGAACGTCGCGCTCGGGTCGTCGGCGTCGGCGTCGTGGCTCCCGATCGTCACGAGCGCTTCGCCGACCAGCAGCTGGAGCTCAGCGTCGTGCTCGCTCCCGAGCTTGAGCAGCGCGCCGACCGCGTCTTTGAGGGAGCTGGTGAGGGCCGCGAGCTCGCCCGTCGCCGTGCTCGGCAGCCCCGCGACGGCGCGGCTCAGGTTCTCGATCGCGACGCACTGGAGCTTCGCCAGCTTGAGCTTCAGGCCACCGTCCGAGCTGAGGCCGCCGAGGTCCCACGCGACGATCTGCTGCAGGACGCCGAGCGTCTGGCGCTTGAGCACCACCCACTCGGCCGCGAGCGACCCGGTCGAGAGGAACGCTGCCAGGGACCCCGACAGCCCCGCGCCGTCCAGGAGGCTGCGGAGGAAGTCGACGCGCGCGTTCTGGTCCTCGTCGCCGCGCGGGAAGCTCGCGAAGTTCGCGCACGTCGTCGCCGACGCCGCCAGCAGTGCCACGAGCTTCCTGTAGGCCGCCAGGGTGGCCACCATCTCGGCGTCCGAGAGCGCAGCGCCCGCCGCCGACAGGACCGCGAGCGCGCTGCCGAGCACGTACTGGAGACTCGCGACGGCCGCCGCCGACGCCTTCGGGTCCTCGAGCGTCCGACTCACGCGCTGCACGACTTCGTCCACTGCGCGCGTGGCCGCGAAGCCCTCGGCGGCGAGCGCGCGCTGCACGAGCGCTGCGACGTGCTGCAAGAAGCTGCGGTCCGTCGAGATGCACGCGGCGTCGAGCAGCTGCGGCATCGCGAGCGCGAGCGCGTTCGCCACCGAGCGATGGGCGACCGCGCTGATCTCGACGAGGCTCGCGGCCGCCGCCTCGTACATCGCCGAGCGAGCGGCGGCGTCGCCAGCGAGCGCTTCGTCCGCCTCGCCGCCGACGAGCGTCTGCACGAAGTACGCGACCATCGCGTCCGTCTCTGCCTCCGCCTCGTCGGCGGCCGGCGAGCGCGTGAGCACCGCGAGGCAGAAGCGCAGGCAACTCGCGACCGCCCCCGCGTCGCGAAGGCTGCGCTTGAGGTCGGCGTGTGGGTGGTGAGCGCGCAGATGCGCCGCGACGGCGCCGAGCGGCGGCAGCGGCTCGCAGTACAGCGCCTTCGTCGCCAGCGCCTGCACCTCGGCGTCCACGTCGCCGCCGAGCTTGAGCAGCGCGAAGCGCATCGCGACGTTGCTCGCACCCGCGCTCTCGCGGAGCAGCAGGTCGCCGCACCAGGTCGCGAGCGCCGCGCGCACGCGCGCGTAGTTCTTGGCCGCGTCGAACACGCGCGCGCCGCGCAGCAAGTCCGTCAGCTCGCGCCTCACGACCGCGTTCGTGGCCTCGGACGCTGCGGCGCCGTACGCGCGCGCGAGCGACGTGAAGGCCTTGAGCGCGTTCGCGCCGGCGCCGGTGCGCTGCTCCTCTTCGACGAGACAGCGCACGAGCAGCACCTGGAACGCCTGCTCCGAGCCGGCCACGAGCCCCGGCGCGCGCGTCCCGAGCACCGCGAGCGCGTCGTACACGCCCTGGCGGAACGCGCGGTCGCTGTCGCCGCCCGGGTCCATGAGCACCCGCAGCAGCGTCGGCAGGAGCACGGGGCCGAGCAGGCGCTCGACGACCGCGCGATCAGCGTGCACGAACGTCCAGTGGCACAGCCGCACGCCCGCCAACCGGACGCGACTCGCGACGTTCGCCGGTCGCGCCGGCTCGGCGCCGAACATGACGTGGCAGAGCAGCTGCAGCATCAGCGGCACGGCGTTCGCCGCCGCCTTGGACTCGGCCAGCAGCGCCAGCGCCTGCAGGAGGCTCGCATCGGCGAGGCGGCTCCGGTTGCGCAGGCTCAGCGCCAGCGCCTCGTGGCCGCTCGACGCCGCCGCGTGGCTGCCGAGGCAGAGCGCGAGCAGCCGGCGCGCCACGTGTGGGTCCTCGAGCTGCGCGAAGTCGTGCTTGAGCACGTGCGCGAGCTGCTCGGCGCTGAAGCTCTTGACGCTGTGGTGGGTCGACGCGCAGCCCGCGACGTAGAGCGCGAGCTTGTGCGCCGTCGGCACCGCGAGCTCTTTGACGAACCGCAGCGCGTGAAGCTGCGCGGCGTACAGCGCGTCCCGGCTCCAGGCTTCCGACTTGAGCACGCGCTGCAGGCGCTCGAGCCGCGGCAGCGAGAGCCCGAAGGCGGCAGTGGTGGCAGCAGCGTCAGAGGAGGAGGAGGCCGAGGACCCGTCGTAGAGGACGAAGTCCAGGACGAAGTCCAGCAGCGCCTCCATGCTCCCGGCGGCGCTCGGCGGCAGCTGCCTACCAGGCGCGTCGTTCGGCACCGGGTCGGCGGGCGTGGGGGGCGGGTACACGGCGTCCCCGGTGACCGGCAGTGCGCGCAGCAGCAGGCGGAAGAACGTCTCCTGCTGCGACGGCGCGTAGCCCTCGAGCCCCGCGAAGAGGCCGGCGAGCACCTCGTCGTGCTCGTCCGCCGACGCTGCGCGGAAGCCGATGTCTGCCGCCAGTTCGTCACGCGTCAGTTCTCCTTTCTGTCGTTGCAGGCAGCTCGCGAACCGGACGCACCGATGAACAGGAGCGCGAACGTGTGCGCGAACGGCGACGCCGCTGGCTCGCGCAGCACCTGCACGAGCGCGCGCAGCGGCATCGCGGGGCTCGCGAGCGCCTGCAGCCGCGTCTTCACGTGCGCGATCACCTGCAGCACCTGCGTACGCGCATCTGCTGCGTGAGAGCCGGCGCCACCGAGAGCGCGAGAGGCAGAGGAGAGCGAGAGACGCACTTTCTCCTGCAGCTGCTGCGCCAGCGGGTCGCTCGCGGCCGCCGCCGTCGACGGGAACGTGCGCAGCAGCTGCGGCAGCAGCGCCTGCAGCACGAGAAGCAGCCGCGCGTCGTCGGCGCTCGCGAGCCGGAAGAGCACGCGCTCGAGCGCCTCGAGCTCCTGCTGGAGGTCCACGGTCGCCATGGGCCGTCGTCACACGTCACAGGAGAAAGGTTTGGAAATGAAAAAAAGAATACGAAATGCAATCACGAGAGTGAAGGATCATTTCATGACATCAACACGGCGGCTTCAGGATTGATTTCCAGAGCGTGAACAGGATCTCACGAGGCTTGACGGACGGACGCCGCTGGCGTCGATCGGGCTTACAGCGAGGCGAGTTCCGGTTCCCCGGTCCGAGCACGCTGGTGTCGCGATGCTGACCTGCCATACATCGGGACTCGTTGCTTAGAAAACAGCAGTAGCGACACTAGCGATGTCGTGCAGTGTCGGCCCAGACCTTTGGCGCGCGACACAACGGAGTGAGAGAGAGCTCAGGTGATCCAATTAGCTATCGCTTAGGAGTCCCTGTACTGCCGTATCCACGTGACTATGGATGGCTCCCTCGTCGGAGTGGTCGCGTCTCTCGTATCGTACTCCATGAGTTATCGTGTGTGTTGAAACCGCGTCCCACCGGGGTCTCTGGTGTCTTTGGTGAGTGCTGCCGTTCCTTGGCCGTCCATCAACAAGTTCGCCATGAAGTCTGCCATCCTGTTCTGCTCCCGGGGGACACGCGCCAGGTCGTCCAGTCCAGATGCTCCGCCTGCGCTGTGATCCGTGCGTCTGTTCGTCGTAGTAGCGGGTGTCTACCTGTCGATCGTCCGGTTCATATGTCGATGATCATCTGGCTGTCCCGACGATCTCGAGGGTGTATCTGCACTCGGTTCCACCTCGTCCTCGCGTACGCTAGCCCATTCCGGAGCGCTGTGTTCTCGCACTCGTTGTTGGTGCAGAGCGGGCCTTGGTAGGAATACCCACACGCGTCGAATTCCCACTCGTTGTTGGTGGAGAGTGTCAGGAGTGCCCACCCGCTGCTCCCTCCTGGCCCGGGGTTACCGCGTGCTCCGCCATCGAAGTGCAGTCTGCAGCGCTTCCACTCCCCGGATAGCTGGCTCAGCGTCCTCGCCAGTGCGCTCCGGTCATGGTCGGTACTCGCCGCTTCCATCCGTTGTCCGACACAACGCAGTGCGTGGTTCTCGACGCCAGCGAGCGAGAGTGTCGAAGGCACCACCGACGGCTTCGACGTTGAAGTCGCCGTCTCGTCTACCGTAGTCCACTTGGCTGCTGGCCATCTTCGCCGACTTTAGCTCCGCTTCGGCACGCCTAACGGAGCGTACGTGGCATGTCGTTGTGTTGTTTCGTGGCGTGGAGCGGAAAGCCGTCCAGCTCGAAGCGAGCTGTACATCACCACGCCAACCACAGACGTTGTCGCCGTGTGCTCTTGTGCCCAGCAAAGCTTCTCCTAAACCGACACTGCTCTAGAAGCTCACGCGCAGCCCACGCGCGCACGACGCCGGTCTCTATGGTCGATGCCTCATGATCTTCGTGGCACATCGTCTTCTCTTATTCCGTCGCACAGGCACGCGCACATCGGCCAGCACAACTCGTGCCGCATCATCCCTACGCGCGACAGCGAGCGCTTCTGCCTGCTGCTGCGTGTGCTCGCTGAGTCAGACTCAAGGTGCACATACGCATGTTCGAGGAGCAGAGTGCGGGGCTGTCCAATGCGGTTGATCGATGCGACCATCTGAGCCCGCGCTCGTAAAGACTGGCACCGCCGCGCTCGTCGCCGCCGCTGCTGCCGCACCCATGCGTGCGCTATTGTTCGCAGTGGCCGATGCGATGAGCAGCAGCTCGCTATCGAGTTCCCCAGGCCACACACGCGCCTCAGTACGACTATGCCCTTCGTCTCGACCGCTGCGAGGAACACAACGACCACGAGTGTACTCGCTTCATGTCGTTGAGGACATGCTCGAGTTCGTCGTGCGCCAGTCGCGCACGTCGTTTAACATTCGGATTTCGTTCGGATTTCGAAATTCGAAGGAAATAAACAAAAAAATCGAAAAAGCAATTCACTGAACACCCTCGCACAACGAACGCGAGGCGATCGATCGATACACGAGCAAGTCGCGTGCTCACTTTGCGAGTCGCGTCCTGCCGCACACTCTCTTCCTCTCTCTCTATCACACTCGTTCGCGCGCTCTCTCGAGCCCAGTCGACCGAACGCCGCGAACATGGGCGAAGTCGACCACAATCTCGAAGGCGCGCCGATCTCGACGATCATCAGCACGGGGCTCCTGCTCGGCATCGTGCACGTGATCACGGGCCCCGACCACCTCAGCGCGCTCATCGTGCTCAGCGCCGGCTCGTCCTGGCGCTCGGCCCAACTCGGCATGCGCTGGGGAGCCGGCCACTCGGTTGGGCTCATCGTCGTCACCGCGATCTTCGTGGCCATGGGTCAGGAGCTCGACATCGACTCGGTCGGCACGTACTGCGACTTCATCGTCGGCATCCTTATGATCGCGCTCGGGCTCTGGAGCTTCCGCCATTACTGGCGCATGCGCCGCGAGTACAAGCAGAAGAAGCTGCTTGGCGATCTCGCTGCCATGCAAGTCGCGCAGGCGCCGAGCGACCAGCAGACTCTGTCGCCCACGTCGCAGATCTCGCCCCGCACCTCCTTCACGCGCGACCACCACCACCACCACGCGCTCACGCCGCACGACGACAACGCCCGCGGGAGCGACCTGCCGGTGTTCCACAAGCACTCGTTCGATGAGACGATCGTCACGCGCAAGTGCTGCTTCGGCAAGTGCACCGCGCCGTCGTCGGACATCAAGAACCCGCACACGCAGCAGCTCACAGCGTTCGCGTACGGCGTCGCACACGGACTCGCCGGGACCGGAGGCGTGCTCGGCGTGCTGCCGGCGGTGATCCTCAACGACTGGGCCAAGTCGAGCGCGTATCTGCTCTCGTTCTGCGTCGCGTCGATCTTCATCATGGGGGTCTTCGCGGCGTCCTACGGCGAGATCACGGGTCGCCTGAGCCAGTTCTCCGAGTCGCTGCTCTACCGCATCGGCATCTTCTCGTCGTGCGTGTCGCTCGCGGTCGGCGTGCTGTGGGTGATCCTCGTGTCCACGGGCACGCTGGACGCGGTGTTCGGATGAGAAGCGGAGCAGCGGGGATGAAACCGGATCGGCCTCCGCAGTGTCCACTGCAGTGCGTAGTGTTCTGGAGGACTCGTGTGAGTCCCGAGCGTGTCCCGAGTCGAGACGAGTGCTTGGCGAGTGCATGTGAATCGTGTCTGTAGCTAATGAATCGAATGAATGAACGGAGCCTCACACGATCAAAGTGCTGGTACCTACCTGGTGTGTACATGTACTCGATCTGGGAACAGCCTCCTCCTCCACAACGTGTGGTGTCGGTGTCAGGTGCTCAATCACTTCGGACTCCACCCTCATGCGGCTTAAATCACCACGTGAGCAAGCGCCGTAGCTGTTGTGGTTGACGACAGTGGCTTCCAAGAGATCGATGCTCCTCCGTGCGCGTAGAACCCTGCGGTCCATGTGAGGGTGTCGGCTGCGAACACGAACACCACGAGCTGGAGAGTGACTGCACTCAGTGTGCAGAGGGCTTGGAGCAGAGACATCGCTCGTGTGTCTTGAGCTTC
>JAASGM010000594.1:0-16112 GCA_023334215.1 Globisporangium cystogenes | reverse complement strand
TAACGAGCATGACCGCCGGCATCGGCACGACCTTCTGGATCGCGCCGGAGGTGCTGCTCGGCGAGCAGTACGACGAGCGCGCGGACATCTTCTCGTTCGGCGTCGTGCTCAGCGAGCTCGACACGGACGACTACCCGTACTGGGACGTGCCGGGCGGGTCCCGCAGCAAGGAGAAAGAGATCCTGCGGATGGTGGCGGCCGGTATGCTGCGGCCGAAGCTCACGCCCGAGTGTCCTCCAGGCGTCGCTCTTCTCGCCGAGCACTGTCTGCATCGCGACCCGCAGCGGCGACCAACGAGCGCGCAGGTGGTGGACTTCCTCGGACGGCTGCTGGTCGCCGGCGCGAACTCGGCTGCCGCCGCGTCGTCGTTGTCGTTCTCAAGTTCTTCTTCGGAGGAGGAGAAGGAGGAGGACGGTTCTCTACGGTAGTCGCCGTTCTCGAACGAGCCGCTGGGGTCTCGACACTGCGTAGACTGGAGGGGAGGACTCGGGGTGGGGTCAGTTCGGCGTCAGCATCGTCAGGAAGTTCCGTCTCGTTTGAACAGGAGCCGCACATGTGCCAACATGTCCATGCGTCACTTTGCGAGGTTACAGAACAAGATCGCTCCCTTTCTTCCTCCTTCCTCCTTCTTCTCGCCGAGCTCCCGACTTCGTCACTCGCGTCGGTCGGGAACGCTGCGCGCGCGTCGCCTTGGTCCATGACGCGGGAATAAAAAACGAAAAAATAAATACGCACACGTGCTCGCCTGCTGGCTGCTGACGCGTCCGGCGTCACACGAGCCCGAGCGCGCGCTGCGTCGGGTACTTTTGGTCGCAGCTCGGGCACAGGAAGAGCGCGTCGACGCCGACGGCCGCCGCCAGCTTCGCGTTGTCGCAGCAGAGCGCGCAGTGCGCGCGCCAGAAGTCGCCGCCGCCGTCGCCGAACGCGCTCAGCCGCAGCACGTCGCTCGAGCTCGAGGGGCTCGTCTTGTCCAGCGCCGCGTCCTCCTCCTCCATGGCCGCATCCTCGCCGCCGTCGTGGCCGTCGCGGCCGGCTCGTCGCGGCGGCGCAGTGTTCACCTTGAGGCGCTTGCGCGTCGGCTGCTTCTTCGCGCTGCGCGGCGACAGCAGCTTCTTCGGCTCGTCGCCGGCCGCCGTCTTGAGTGCGCGGCCGCGACCGCCGGGGACCGCGGCGTTCGCGCTTTGGCTCGTCGCCGCGCTTCTCGGGGAGTTGCGGCTGCCGCTGACGCGACTGCTGCGCGGTATCCTCCGCCGCGCATCGGCGTCAGCGTCTTCCTCGTCGTCATGCTCGGAGCTTGAAGAGCCGCCGGCGCTTGCGTCGCTGGCGGGCGCCGTCGCGCGCAGCAGAAACGCCAGCTGCTGGCGCTCGGTCATGGCGCTCGGGTCCACGTCCGCCGTGGCACCGCCAGCTGCGGTGCCGGCGGCCGCGAGGTCGTCGGCCGCGTGCGCCTGGCGCTTGGGGCGGAGCAGCTGCATCATGCGCTGGATGCAGGTCGTCGGGGGCGGCGGGCGGTCTCCACGCGAGCTGCTGGCCGGTGCCGCGGCGGTCGTGCGTGGAGCGCGTGGTCGCGGAGCTCGTGGTCGGTCGATGGTCGTGGGGACGTCGCCGACGACGCTTTCTCGATTTCGCAGAGTGAGCATCACAAAGTGCCAGTGTCGTTGCTGTTCGCGCTAAAGTACGAAAGTGCGCGCTAAAGTCCGAAATCGGGGCCAAAGACAGGGCGGCCATGCCGATTTTTTTAGTGACAAAAATCAAAAAAATTACACGAAAACGACCAGGTTCTCGGGATTTGCGCCGCGTTCGCCTGGCTGCTCCTGTTCCTGGTCAAACTAACCACCACTGTGTGCTGGGTTGCCTTGCTGTGCTTCTAGCGGCAGTAGTGTGTAGCGCACCGCGGTAGTGGTGCTGCTAAATGCTAGATTTGTTGTTGTTGTGTGAGCAATTTGATGCGAATCTGTCTAAACAAGCAGTTTAAAAAGTGTCCGTTCATAAATTCCCACCACATTCCACTCAGTGTGTGTAGAATAGCACAAGAAACACGATAGAAGTGGGAATTGTTGATTCTAGCGACCTCACCCAACAAAATGCTGAAACGGGGTCGGGGTATCTCGTTTGACAGGGCTAGTCAAGCTCGGAGGAGCTGAGGAGTTCGCGGTGGGGAGCGAGCAGTGCTTCTGCTGCATGTCGGCAGCGACCGCAGCGTGAAGTCGAGCTCCTCCAGTTCATATGGTTCATCGTAGCTTTGGGGCTCGCCCGAACGTGCTCACACGGAGCGCCTCGTTCGTTCGCAGGCCAAGCCCGTAGTCTGAAAGCTCACTGTTCGCAAAGTCGGCAGTGGCAGCCCAGCCCATGCACGCTGGAACTCGATGCAGTCGACACCGAGCGGATCGACACCGTCACAACGCCAGTCTGCGTGTCATCATATTCGCAACGCCGCACCGCCTCACTCACCCGCGCGGCGCGTACACCTTGCCGTCCTTGCCGCGCAGCAGCCCGACCTCCTGCTTGAGCGCCTCCACTTCGCGCGCCTGGAGCTTGACGAGCTTGACGAGCTTGTTGCGCTCGCGTATCTCCTGCTCCAGCAGCTCCGTGTCGTCGTGCAGCACGCTCTGGCTCGAGCTCGCCTGGTTGAGTTCCTTCTCGAGCGCGAACTGGCGCTCGTTGAGCTCCGCGATGCGCGTGAGCAGCGCCGTGTTGTGCTCCGTCGCGCGCAGGATCTGCCGCTTGAGCTCCTGCTGCGCCTGCTTGACCTTGGCCGTCTCGCGCTCGCCCTCGATCTCCTTGACGCGCACCTTGGCCTGCAGCTCGTTCAGCTTGGTCGTGTCGCACGCCTTGTCGAGCACCTCGATGTCCACGAGCTGGCCGAACTTGAGCAGCTGGAGCTGCTCGCACCGGTGCTGGATCGCCGCGATCGTCTCCTGCTGCACCTTCTTGTCCTTCGCGAGCACGCTCTGCTGCCTGTGTAGGTCCTTGAACTGCTGCCGGAGGCTCCGGTTCTCGCGCTGGAGACTCTCGATGCGCTCCGTGAGGCTCGCGAACGACTGCTGCGTGAACACGAGGCAGCTGGCCGCCTGCTCGGGCACCTCCCACCGCCCGGCGCCGGTGGCCTCGAGGCACCGGACCTGGTCCTTGCTCAGCGCCACGACGACGTCGAGCTGGTTGAACCGCGTCTGCTTCTCGCTCTGGAACTGCTGGATGTCCTGCTCGGTCGCCTGCAGCTCCTTGTCGATCTGCCGCTGCTTGGCGACCTGCCGGTCGTTGCTCTTCCGGAGCTCCTCCATGGCCTTCGAGAGCTCCGCCACCGCGTCGTCCACGTCCGCGCGCTTCTCGCGTACCGCCAGCACCTTCTCGTACAGCTGCAGCTCGCACCCGGCCGGACACACGTCGTCTTCGTCGTCGTCGTCGTCGTCGTCGTCGTTCTCGTCGTAGTCGTCGTCGTCCTCCTCCTCGTCGTCGTCTTCGTCGTCGTCGTTCCCACCGTCGTTGTCGTTGCGGCTCGGGTCGCCGCCGGCGCCACCGCCGTCGCCGTCCTTGGCGTCCTTGCCACCGCCGCCGCCCACGGCGCTCTTCTTCTTCGGCCGCTTGATCTTCTTCTTGAAGATCTTCTGCAGCGCCGCCAGGCTCGGGTGCGGCGCGCCGCCTCCGGCCGCGCCGTTCACGGTCGCGAGGAACTCGCTCTGGACCGCCTTCTCCTGCCGGCTCCACTCCTCGAGCTCCTTCCGCTTGGCGCTCAGGTTCTCCTGGACCTCGCTGATCTCGGCCACGACCTGCGCCTTCTCGCCCCTGCTCTTCTCGAGCTTGGAGCTCAGGAGGTTCTCCTTGCTCTCGAACTGCTCGAGCAGCACGAGCTCGCTCAGCAGCGTGAAGAGCCGCAGCTCGCACTTCTTGAACACCACCTCGAGCTTCATCTTCTCGCACCGCAGGTGCGCCACCGCGTCGTCGAACGCCCCCATCTCGTCCGCCGACTTGCGCTCGATCTTGCGGATCTCCTGCCGGACCAGGTACACGCGCACCGCTGCATCGTCCGCGTCCAAGTTCCGCG
Organism: Globisporangium cystogenes; assembly: GCA_023334215.1. NCBI lineage: Eukaryota > Oomycota > Peronosporomycetes > Pythiales > Pythiaceae > Globisporangium > Globisporangium cystogenes. The sequence continues at coordinate 12,070 of JAASGM010000594.1, read as the reverse complement.
GCGGCGTGGCGTCCTTGGGGGCCGCTGTCGCGGAGGACGACGACGACACCGGGGAGGGCGACGAGAGGTCCTCCACGCACAGGTGCCGCACGTGCAGCGAGCCGACCGCGTGCGACCCCGCGAGGCTCGCGCCAGTGGCCGCGAGCTTGCGCGAGAGCGACGCGATCGAGCGGTCCAAGGCCGAGTCGCGGCGCTGTCTGTCCCCCGACGTCGACTGCGCCACGCTGCCGCGGCGCTGCCCGTCCCCCGACGGCGACGGCCCCACGCTGCCGCGGTGGCTGCTGATCGACCCGGTGCGGCCCCGCGGCGCGTGGAGGAAGCTCGCGGCCGTGGAGTGCGGCAGCACCGTCTTCTCGCGCAGGAAGAGCTCGATGTCGGCGTCGCTCACGCGCTCGCGCTGCTCCGGCCACTCGCGCAGGTCGACCTCGAGCGCGTTCGCCGCCGCCGTCGCGCGCTCGTCCGCCGCGAGCGCCGCGTATAAGCGCGCCAAGCGCGCCTGGTCCTGCTTGAGCTCCTGGATCAGCAGCAGCTTGAGCTCGCGCAGCTCGAGCACCTTGGCGTTGAAGCCGAGCCGCGCTTCGTACAGCTTCTCCTCGAGCAGCGCCATCTGCCGCCGCTTCTTGGCCGCGTTCACGCGCTGCTCCTCCGGCACGACGTAGTTCGCGGCGCTCTTGAGCTTGTAGTCACCCATGTTGCGCTGCGCGTACGCGATCGCCACGACGTCCCGCGGGTCGTCCGCGTTCTCGCCGGGCTTGCTCTGCACCCAGCTCGTCAGGCGCTCCTTGCGGTCGGCGCGGAGGCGCTTGCGTGCCTCGAAGCCGTGCACCGAGCCGCCGCTCTCGAGCAGCGAAGTCGGCGCGCCGGGCGGGAGCGCCGCATTCACACCGCCGCCGCCCGCCAGGTCGACGGCACTCTGGCCGCTCCGGCTCTGGATGAGCTTGCGCTCCTCGTCCTTGAGCTCGAACTCGTCGCCCAGCGTCACGTTCTTCGCCATGATGTGGAGCACCGAGGGCTTGCGCAACACCGCTGCGATATCGCCAGCGTCTCCGGGCGAAGGCGACGAAGCCGCCCCACCGGGCTTCTTGGCGTGCCGCCGCGCCTCGGACGAGTCGTGCGAGTGGATCTCGTTCAGCCGCTTCTGCAGGATCGCCGGCATCTTCATCGTGCGGAACGACTGGACGCTCAGGCCGCCCGCGAACGCGTGCAGCGTGATGAGCTCGACGGCGAGCGGGCTCACGTACGTCTCGCGCATCTTCATGAGCAGCAGCTCCTCCTTCTCGACCGCGTGCGCGAGCTCCTTGCGCACTTCGTCGCACGCCGCGTCCCCCATCTTGGCGAGCAGGTCGCCGTAGTCGAGGTCGATCTCCCACTCGTCGTCGTCGAGGCGGCTCTCGGCCGGGTACGACGCGTCCAGCACCTTGAGGTCGCTCAGCTGCTGCCGCATCCGGTCCACGACGTCGCGCGTGCGGTCCTGCTTGCTCCGGGTCGAGCTCGCCTTCGCGTCGGCCTCGCTCTTGAGCTTGGCGTCTTCGATCGTGTACGCGGCCGTGGGGTTCGCGACGTCCGGCACCTCGAGCAGTCCGAGCAGGCTGCCCGTCGGGAGGTCGCCGGCCTCCAGCGGCGACGCCGCGCTCGCGAGTCCCAGCGTGCTCTCGGCATCCTCGATGAGTCTCACGACGCCGTGGAAGCTCTCGACGTCTCGCGCCGCCGACAGCGCCTCGCCCGACGGCTCCAGCTGGCTCTCGAGGTAGCTCGCGCTCGCCTTCGCTTGGTGGAACGACGGCAGCGACGTCAGCTCGTTGCCGAGCGCGCTCGTCGAGCCCGCGAGCGAGTCGTCGCCGCTGTTCTTCCCGTCCGCGAGCGCCTTCTGGAGCACGTCGAGCTGCGCCTTCTGCTTGTCCATCGCCTGGCTCCCGACGATCTTCGTCTGCGCCAGCAGCGCCTCGAACCTGTCGGCCAAGGACCTGGCGGCGGCCTCGAGCTTGTCGCTGTGCAGCCGGCAGACGCCGAGGTTCCCGTCGCTGCCGGCCGAGAGCACGAACGAGTCGTCGAACGAGAGCGCGAGCTGCACGCAGCCGCTCGCGCTGGACGCGTGGTGGTCGTGCAGCTCGCCCGTGAGGAACGCGTGCGGCCGGCTGGCGCTGCGCAGCTGGAACTTGCCGTTCGTGAGCCCGCAGAGCAGGAACCGCTTCGAGCTCGAGAGCGTCAGGCCGCCGATGTGGCCGCTCTCCTCGGACGCGAACTCGGCGAGCGGCGCCGCCGCGCCGTGGCGACACAGGAAGAGCGCGCCGTGGAACGGGGGCCGGCAGCTCAGGAAGACCGAGTCGGAGGACGCGTACAGCGCGGTCCACGCCTGCGGCGAGTCGGCAACCACGTCGACCTGGAAGTTGGCGCGGACCTTGTCCTCCACCTGCGGGTTCCCCGTCGGGTTGAGCGCCTCGAGCGCCTCGAGCTCCTTGACGCTCATCGCGCGGCTGCGCTGGAACGGAGCGTACGTGCGAGACGCCAGGCGGAGCTCGAACGACTCGTTCGCTAGCGCCGCGGCGTCGTCTTCGTCGCCCTCCCGAGGAGAAGCGTCCGCCGTCGAGGCGAAGCCGCCGTCCGGGACAAAGTACTCGACCACCGTCCCATCGCCCAGCGCCACGAGCAGCGCGGCGTCGTCCGCTCGCCACTGCAGCGACCGCACGGCGCCGGACACGCGCTGGTACCCGAGCGGCTCGTACTCGGGCGGGTACTTGGAGAACTTGGTCGTCTTGGCGTTCGGCACGATCCTGAACACGAAGACGGTGGCGTCGTCGCTCGCCGACGCGAAGAGGACGCCCGACGCCGCGTACGCGAGGCACGTCACGCGCTCGCGGTGCGGCTTGAAGACGTTCGCGCGGACCCACACGCGCTTCGTCAGGTCGAGCAGCAGGACGCGGACGAGGCCGTCGCTGAAGCCCACGGCGACCTGGCGGCTCGCCGGCACCTGCTCGGTGACCAGCGCGCCGGCGTTCGGGACCCACGTGATCGCCGTCGCGGACGCCGGGACGAACGCCTGGCTCTCGCTCTCCGCACTCTGCGGCGCGCACGACGACGTCGTGACCGTGCTGCAGATGAGCCCTTGGCCCACGTAGTCCCACGCGCGGATGCTGCCGTCCTCGCCGCACGACGCCGCGAGGTGCTCGTACGGCGAGCAGCTGACGCCGGTCACTCGCCCCGTCTCGTTCGGCAGGTAGTCGAGCTCGACGTAGACCTCGTCGTTCTCGAGCGCGAGCAAGTGCACGGCGCCGGCGCCGTCCTGGACGAGGTACCGGGCGCTGCTCTCCTTGACCACGGCCCGGATGTCCATGCGCGGCGCGATGAGGAACTGCCGCTTCTTGGGCACGAGCGCGACCGAGTCGTCCGGCAGCACGTCGGCGCGGTCGATCGAGTCGAAGCTCCAGAACTTGACGAAGCCGTCGGCGCCGGCCGTCACGACGTGGCCCTCGGCGGCGTCGAAGTCGACCACGTTGATCGCGCCGGCGTGCGGCAGGTGGCGCCGGCTCGTCATGACCTCGCACTTGATGAAGTTGCCGTCCCAGAGCAGCAGCACGCCGCGCTCCGTGCCGCTGAGCACCTTCTTGTCCGGAAGCACGCAGAACGCCTCGACGTCGCTCAGCTCACTCTTGCCGAACTTGCCGATGTCGCCCTGGAGTTTGAGGCCCGTGAACGTCGACGCCATCTTCCACATGCGGATGTGGCCCACGCCGCTCGTGGCCAGGAAGCCGCTGTCGGCCGGCGCGAACTGCACGCTGAAGACGTCCTGCCCGAACGCCTTGGCGCGCAGGATCGTCTGCTGCTGCCGCCAGTTCCACACCGTGAGCATGAAGTCCGGCGTGCCGCCGACCGACGCGAGCTTGTCGCCGTCCTGGCTGAACGCGACGCTGCTGTACGCCAGCTCGGTGCCGTTCCGCAGCACGCAGCAGACCGCCGCGCTCGGGTACCGGTAGATCGTGACGTTCGGCTTGACGCCCTTCTCGCCCACGGCGAAGAACGCGCGCGACGGGTGCACGCAGAGGCTCCCGATGCCCCCGCCGCCGAACCCGAAGAGGAACCGGCGCGCGAGCACCGGACGCTTCGGCGGCGCCACGAGCGCCTTGGCGTCCACGGAGAACGGCGCGAGCGTCAGGATCTGCACCGTGTTGCCCGCCGCCGTGAGGACGACGCCGCCGTGCTCGCCGTCCTTGCGCGGCTCGAGGAAGTGGACGATGTGGCGCTTGCCCGTGTCCAGGCCGCGGATGTCGGCGAACACCAGGTGGTCGCGCGCGACCTCCCAGTTCTGCAGCGGCCGCACGAGCTCCTGCGCGTCGTACGAGAAGCTGTCGCCCATCGCCCACCCGCTTCCGTCTTTGCTCGGGCTCGCGGCCGCCATCGCGAGGAAGGCGAGGAAGGCGAGTCGCGCGTGATGGCGAAGTGGCTCCGTCGCGACTCGTCGCTGCTGTTGACCTGCTGATCGACTGCTCGCATGCCAACACTGTTAGAGGCCGGTCAACACTGTTAGCGGAGAACGTGAGACGGCACTCGGAGACACACGCGCCGGACTCGCAAGCGGGTGGGCATTGAACCAGCGCAACGCGCTACTCGCTACGGCTGCGCGCGCACGACCTCGAGCAGCTGCGAGTTGTAGAACTGCGCGGACAGCAGTAGCCTCGAGTACATCTGCCGCGGCGCAAGCGCAGTCAGCAGCCAGCCAGCCAGCCAGCCAGTACAGACACACACGCAGACAGACACGCACCTGCTGGATCTCGTGCAGCTCCTTCTGGTACTTGAGCTCGTCCTCGCGCATCTTGCGCTCGACCTCGCGGCTCGCGTCCTTGTCGGCGAGGATGCGCTGCCGGATGTCCGAGTTGGAGCTCTCGAGCTGGCGCAGCTCGTCCTGCGCCGCCCGCAGCGCCTGGTCGGCCGCCTGGTCCTTGATGCGCGACTCGTCCTTGTAGCGCTCGAAGAGCTCGCGCTTCTGCTCCACGAGCTTCTCCAGGCGCTTGCGCTGCGCGATGATCTCGACCGTCTTGCGCTTGTTGTCGTCGATCTCGCGCCGCTGGAGCTTCACCTGCTTCTTGGCGTCCTTGCACTTGGCGATGTCCGTCTCCGCCTCGCGCATCAGCGCGATCGTCTTGAGCATGTCCTTCTCGGCGCGCGCGAACGTGTCCGAGTACGCCAGCAACTCGCGGTACCGGCGCTCCATCGCGCTCACCTCCTCCTTGGCGTCCTCGAGCGCCACGGCGATGCTCTCGATCTCCTGCGCGCTCGCCAGCAGCCACGATGAGCTCCCTGCCAGCCTCGCCAAGCCCAAGCCCCCAGCCTACGCACCTTCTTAACGCGGTCGGGCGAGCTCACGATCTTGCCGCGCAGGCGCTCGATCTCCTTCTCGGCCTCGAGGATGTGGAACTGGTAGGACGCCATCTCGTCGCGCAGGTCGCTGTTCTTGGCCTTGAGCTCGCTCGTCTCGTGGCGCATGACCGCCTGGCGCTTGTTGAGCACGTTGATCTCGGCCTCGAGCTCGGCGGTCTCGGCCGCCACCTGGCGCACGGCGGGCGCCTCGGCCTCGCTCTCGCGCAGCAGGTCGGCGAGCTGCCGCTCGAGCTGCGCGCTCTCGTCCTGCAGCGCGCTCTTGCGCTTGAGCAGCTGGTCGGCGTCCCGCGTGAGCTCGCTGAAGGCCGCAAGCCGCTCCTCGCGGAACTTGGCGAAGTTGATGAGCGCGCTGAGCTGCCGGCGCACGCGCTTGGGCGTCGGCGCCTGCACGTCCTTGAGCCCGAAGTCGTAGACGCCGCAGGCGCTGAGCAGCCGCGCCGCCGCGCGGAAGAACGCGAGCTCCGGGATCGACTCCTCGTGCAGCTCCGGGTACGTGAGCGCGCCGAGACCCGCGAACGCCGGCTGGTTGAGCTCCTCGCGCGACGCGCCCGAGACGCTCTCGATGAAGACCTCGAGCACCTTGCGGATGGCCGCGGGCTCGCACGCGCGGATCTCGTCCTCGGCCACGGGGATCTGCATCTCGCGCACGCACGCGAAGATCTCGCTGGGCTTGAGCAGCGGGAACGAGTACACTTGGGAGGAGCCGGCGGCGGCCCCAGCCCCATTGCCAGCGCCAGCGCCAGCAGCAGCGCCTGTCTTGTTCATAGGTGATGACGACGGTGGTGGGCTGTGTACCTGCTGTGTGTGCCGCCAAATTCAAAAGTGGCGGTGACAAGCATCCCTCGATTCGACATTCCTGATAGTAAAAACACTTCTGATGTCGAGTTCGTACCTAGTAGAAAGAGTGTGGACCACGTGCATCGTTCACGATTCGACATGCGCGACGCTTTACAATACAACAAAGTCGAACGCCTGCAAAAGCGTGACGAGTATGAGCGACGTGGCCACGGCGCCGCCGCCTTCGCCGCCCGCAGCGGCCGAGCGCATCCCGCCGCCGCCCCCAAGCCACCGGCGGCACGCGCGAGCGCGGAAGCCGCAGACGCAGCCGCAGCGGCGCGCAGAAGCGACGGGCGGAGGCGACGGGAAGCCCGCGACGCGCCACGCGTCACGTCGCGAGCCCGAGCCAACGCCGCCGCCGCCGCAGGAGAAGCCGCAGGAGAGGGGGGGCGCCCCCGAGCCGAAGGCGCAGGCTCCTGACGCCAAACAAGAGAAGCCGAAGCCTCGTGGTACCAGCAGGGAGAAGCCCACGAAGCAGTTTCTGGCGCAGCTGCCGACGCCCGCGAGCTTCCGCGACGCCGCGTGGTTCGCGGCGAGCGGCGGGGACGTGCACTTCGCGCAGACACTCTTTGGCCGCGCGCAAGGGCTCGGGGACGCGAGCGTCGTGGGCGACGCGGAGGCGCTTCCGCGCGTCTACCGCCTGTACGCGGCGGGGAAGAAGGTGCTGCACGAGCTGCAGGGCCGCGGCGCCCGTCCGGCGGGCGGCGACGCCGGTGACGACGCCGGTGACGCCGGCGACGACGAAGCGCTGGACACCGAGGCGACGCCGCCTGCTGGCGCAGCCGCGTGGCCGGTGGCTGCGGTCGCGGCGGAGGCGCGCGAGGCGCTGGTCGGGACGCGCCTCGCGCTCTTCCAGCAGGAGCGCGAGCGCGGCCCGAACGCCAAGAAGCCCAAGTGGTCGCTCGAGCGCGCGCTCGCCAAGGAGCTGACGGAGAACGCGACCGAGCTGCTGCTCAGCCGCGCCGCGTACGACGACATCCCCGTGCTCGAGGCCTGGCTGGCGTTCGTGAGCCAGGACCCCGCCGACCTCAAGAGGCAGGTCGAGGGCGTCGCTGAGGAAGCCGCAGCGGCGGCGGCGGAGCTCCCGGACGAGGACGCCGCCGCGAACCCGTCGGACTCGTCAAAGCGCGGCCGCAAGCGCCAGCAGAAGCAGCAGCGCCAGGTCGCCAGCAGCGCGGACGCCGTCGCGTGCGACCACATCCGCGTCGGCGTCGCGTTCCTGCGCGAGTACCACGCGGTGGCTGCGGCTGCCGGGAGCGCCGCCCGCGAGCGCCAGCTGCTGGTGCGTCAGCCGCCGCCGCCGGCGCTCCAAGTGTCCCCCGCAGTCGAGAGCGAGCTGAAGACGCTCTTCATGAAGCAGCGCATCACAGAAGCGGACGAGGGCGAGCGGCTCGGCATCACGCAGTACCTGCAGCAGGCGCTCCGCAAGGGCGGCGACAGGTGGCACAACTGCCAGCTCGTGCTCTTCGGGAGCTCGCTGTCGCTCTTCGGCTCGACCGGCTCGGACATGGACCTGTGTCTGCTGCGGAACCCGTCGCAGCAGAGCGCCGCAGCGAAGCCGGTGGTCGGCGGGAGGGAGATGCGCGCGCTCCTCAACGGCTCGACCGAGTGCAGCGGCAGCGGCGGCGGCGACCTCGTCGCGGTCCACGAGCTGAGTCTGCTGGTGAAGAAGAGCGTCGAGAAGCTCACGCTGCTGATCCACGACCTGGCCAAGGACGGTGCGGACGCGCGCTCGCACGCGCAGCTCAAGCAGCTGCAGCAGCTGCAGCTCGTCCGCGCGCACTACGGACTCCTGCAGGACGCGATCCAGCACCGCGTGCTGGCGCTCTGCGCGCACGAGGCCGACGGCCAGGAGGTCGCGCGCGCGGTCGCGGCGGCCGCGGCGGCGCGCCGCAAGGAGCTGGTGGCCAAGAGCCGGCGCCAGAGCGACGACATGTTCCGCGTGCGCGCGCTGCTCGAGCGCGCCAACTGCCGCGTGCGCGTGGTGATCAGCGGCGCGCGCGTCCCGATCATCCGCTTCCAGCACGTGCCGACGCGCGTGGACTGCGACTTGTGCTTCGAGAACGTGCTCGCGACGCGCAACACGTTCCTGCTGCGCGCGTACGCCGAGTGCGACGCGCGCGCGCGCGTGCTCGGGGTCGCCGTCAAGCACTGGGCCAAGCAGCGCGCGATCAACGACGCGTCCATGGGCTTCCTGAGCTCGTACTCGTTCGTGCTGCTCGCGGTCTACTTCCTCCAGGCGGCCGCCGGCGTGCTGCCCAACCTGCAGGACCCGGAGCTGCTCGCGGCCGCGCGCGTCGCGCCAGACGTCTTCAACGGCGTCGACATCGCGTTCTGCGCCGACGTTGCGGCCGCGCGCAGCTTCCACGCGCAGCAGCAGCGGCCCGCGGACGCGACGGACGCGCCGCACAGCTGCTTGGCGGGCACGCTGCTCGCGTGGTTCTTCGAGTTCTACGCGACCAAGTTCGACTTCGCGCGGCACGTGGTGGCGATCCGGTCGCCCGCCGCGCGCGTCGACAAGCGCGTCCTGTGGGGCGTGCAGAAGACGCGCGCGTGGCGCCTGAGCATCCAGGACCCGCTCGAGACGAGCCGCGACCTCGGCTCCGTGCTCCAGTTCGCGGGCCAGGAGAAGATCATGCGCGAGCTCAAGCGCGCGCACGAGATGCTGCAGGCCGGCAAGCGCTTCGCGGACGTCGCCGCGCCGGACACGCCCGTCGAGTCCAAGGCCGCCGAGAAGAAGCCAGTGGACGCGGCGAAGCGCAGCGACGGCGCGGCGGACGTGAAGCCCAAGCCGACCAACCGCCGCAGCACCAGCACCAACAGCACCAAGAGCGCCGCCGCGAAGCCGAACGACACCAGTAGCACCGGTGGCGGTGCGAAAGCAGGCGCCGAGAAGCCCCGGAACCAGGCCCCGCGGCACCGCCGGAGCGACCGAGGCGACCACCCGCGGAGAGAGCGAGCCGCACCGGCGCAACGCGACGCCTCCGGCTCCGCTCCGGTCGCCGGGAAGGCGGCTGCGTGATACGCGCCACCGCCGCCACCTCCTCCTCTGCTTGTCGAGACCCTCACGATCCGAGAGATGTGCACAGCGAACGCCAGTCAATGTCCCTACTATCTGCACAACATGCGCGTCGCCTGCCTCAGGAGTCCGTCGCGAGCTCCATCCGCGCGTCTTCCTCCTCCTCTTCCATCTCGCCGTCCTCGTTCTCGTCGGCGTCGTCGGCGTCGTCGTCGTTCACTATGCTACTTGACTGCGCGCGCTTGCGCCGGTCGTTCCAGAGCAGCACGTTTGCGAGCAGCGAGACGACGTCCTGCGCGACCTCGCCGCCGAACTGGATCGCGCCCGTGCTGCTGTACGACTCGAGCGCGCCTTGGACGTCCGCCATGCGGCGCAGCTGCGCCAGCATCCCCACCGCCATGGGCGAGGCGCTCTCGGTTGTGAAGATCGCGGCGTACGCGGCGCTGTCTCGCAGCAGCGCGAGGTGGCCGCGCTGCTGGACGCCGTCGCACTGGCGCTTGATGCTTCGCAGGGACGACCGCATCTCGAGGCTCACGGTGAGCAGCACCTCGTCGAGGATCCGGACGCCCTGGTGCACGACGCGGTTCGGCTGCTGCGGGGCCTCGTACACCAGGTACCGCAGCTGCCGGTCCCACAGCCGACAGAGCGGCAGGTACAGCGCGATGTTCTCGAGCAGCGGCTTGGGGAGGCGCAGCGTCTGGTCCATCAGCTCGAACTCCTTGCGGCGCTCCGGCTGGCGGAAGCTCGGCGCGAACTCGGCGCGCGACAGCACGTAGAGCGTCGACAGCCGCATGAGCGTGAACGATCTCTCGCGGCGCAGGTCCTCGCGCATCAGGCGCAGCTGGTTCTGAAGTCACACACACGCTGCTGTCAGCGGGGTCACGTCAGCGCGCCGCACCATTCGCTCTCCACCCACGCACCGACACGGTGATCTTGAGAAACAGGTCGAGGTGGCCCCGCCGGTTCGCGGTCTCGGCCGCGGTCTTGTCGCGGTCGTCCTTGAGGAAGATGTCGGCGCCGGCGGTGAGCAGCGACTCGACCGCCGTCGTGTGGCCGCGCTTCGCCGCGAGGAGCAGCGCCGTGCTGCCCTGCCGCGTCTGCTTGTTCACGTTCGAGCCGGACTTGAGCAGGATCGTCGCGATCCGGGCGTGGCCGCGCTGCGCCGCGAGCATCAGCGCCGTCATGCCCTCGTTCTGTCGCCGCAACACGGTTCGTAGACGTGAGCAACCAACTCGAATGGAAGAAGCGAACAGCAGCGGCGGCGGCCTCTACGACGTACGTTCGCGGCGCACGCGTCGGCGCCTTTCGCGAGCAGGAACCGGACGACCTCGTCGCGCCCTTCCTGCGCCGCGCGCATGAGCGGCGTCGTGCCCTTCTTGTTCGAGTAGTTCTGGTCCGAGCCGGCCGCCAGGAGCACGTGGACGACCGGGAGGTGCCCAAAGTGCGCGGCCGGGATGAGCGACATGTTCTTCGACTCGAGGTTCGCGCCGTGGTCGACGAGGAACTTGGTCATGTCGGTCAGTCCTTTCTGAGCGGCCAGCAGCAGCGCGTACGTGCGCTTCTCCTGCGACGCAGTCAGTTGGTCTGTCAGTATGGCAGCGCAGACGCTCCTCAGCTCACCGGCTCGGCAAGCACGCACGTTGCTGTGGTTCACGTCGGCTCCTTCGTGCAGCAGGAAGGACGTGAGCGGCACGAGGTTGTTGCGCACGCTGATCATGAGCAGCGTGAGCCCCGTGTCGTCCTCGGCGCCCACCGCGCGCTTCATGAGCGCGCCGGCGTTGTCGCTGCGCTTGAGCAGCTTGAAGCACTGGTGGATCGCCGGCAGCCGGCCCTCCTTGGCGGCCACGAAGAGCGTCGCGAGCAGGTCGTCGAACTGGACCTCGGCGCCGCCGTCGCCGCTCAGCAGGTCCACGAGCACCTTCGGGTCCGCGTGCGCCATCGACAGCTGCTGCAGCTCCTCGTCATCCGTGCTGCTCGCCTCCTCGCTCGCCATCATCGTCGCGTTCGCCACCTGCGCGCTCTCGAGCTCGTCGTCGGCGGCGGTGTCGGCATCGGCGTCGGCGTCGGCGGCGTCCGCTGCGACTGGCGCTTCCGGCGGCGGCGGCCGCAGCATAAACGGGGCGAACGACAGCAGCCGCGACGCTGGCAGCGCGGTTATCAGGGCCGCGGGCGGCGCGGCGACGGTGCTCGCACCTGCTGCTGCTGCTTCTGCTGCTGCTGGTGGTGAAGACGCTGGCGGCAGGAGAAGAGGAGCCGCGGCCGATTCGGCGCCGAATTCGACCGCGTCTTCGCCGCTCGGCGGCAGAGGAAGCGGCGCGGCGCCGGGCGGCGGACTCGCGAGCCGCGCGCGCTTCCGCGGGGGCGACTGCCGGTCGTCGCTCATCGAGGGCTCCTGCTACTTCTGCTACTTTAGCTGCTGCTGCGTGTTTGTTTGAGTGGAACGAGAGGCAGAAGACGGGGGGGGACCCTTTAGTTTAGGGCTTCATGATTACGAACACAAGGTTCTTAACCCTCCACTTAACGACACCAATAGTGTACCGTACTCGCCTCTTCAAAGTACGAATAGAGCCAAAACCTGGACGATCTCTTTCTTCCCTTGGAGCAGGTTTGCTTGTCAAGTTTGCTGCTTGGAGGGCGAGGAGTGAGCGAGCAGCAAGCGAGTCATGGCTACACGGCCACGGCGAGTGTGTGTGTGTGTGAGAGAGAGAGAGAGACTTGCCTCGAGCCTCGAGCCTCGAGAAGAGCGGCGGACGGAGATTTGCTTTGCTCCGTGCAGCAAACAGCGAGCGAGCTCTTGCGCTCTTGCGCTCTCCAGCACTCGTTGCCGCGCATGAACCCGCT
>JAASGM010000593.1:0-16151 GCA_023334215.1 Globisporangium cystogenes | reverse complement strand
GCTGTTCGCTGCGTCCGTGTCGCTGTTCGCTACGTTCTCGAGCTTCGCGATGTGTCGTTGCTTGGCTCCTGGCGCGTCGTCACGGGAGATCGTGCTGTTGAAGACGAGGTTGTTGAGCGCGATCGTCAAGAGGTTGAGTCCCACGAGCACGAAGCCCGGCGCGGTGAAGCGGTTGAGCTGCAGGAAGCCGCCAGCGACTTTCACATCGATGTTGCCGAAGACGCCGCCGAGTCCCGGCGTGAGTGCGTACGCGAGGAACACGACGGTGGCGAACATGGTGAAGTACTCGAGACGCTGGTCGACGTGCGTGAGGTGCGCGATGTTCGCGCGGCAGACGCTGCGGTTGCCGGCGCCGAAGCCGACCATGCAGCGGCTGAAGCCTAGCAGCGCCTTGCTGCGGATCGACGGCGTGTACGGCAGGATGTAGAGAAGATTCCCGACGACCGAGACGGCGCCAGCGATGTTGTAGATCGCGCGGAACGACGTGCGGTCGCTGAGCCAGCCGAAGAGCAGCGAGGAGATGAAGCGGCCGAGCGAGAAGAGCGACGTGAGCAGCCCCATGAAGACGAGGTCGCCGCCGAGCTCCTGCGAGTATGTGAAGAGTGTCGGGAGCACGAGTCCGCGCGCGGCTTCGGCGCTGAACTCGGCGAACGCGATGAGCGCCATGTGCGCGTACCACGAGCGCAGGCGTCGAGTGGTCGTGGAAATGTCGTGGCCGCCGTCGCTGCTGTTGTTCTCGTCAGGCTCTTGGTCTGGTTCAGCCGCGCACGGCGACTTGGCGGCCAGCATCGCCTGCTTCTCGAGTATGGCGGGGTTGACGCCGAGCCCGGGACTCGGCTCCAGCGCCGCCGCCGTCAGCGTCGCGCGCGGGGACTCGCGGCCGAGGCGCGGCGCCATGGTTGCAGTTCGGCGGAGAGGAGGATCTGCCGGAGTGGCCTGAGCGGCCACGTGAGACTTGCTTGTCGTCGACAACTCGATGTGACACTTTCTATTGACAGTTGTAACGGTCAAGGTTCAGCAAGTACAGTGCTGCACTCTTGGCCAATCAAAATCCACAAATGACCGATATTCAGCATTTCGACTTGTTCTTACAAACGTAAGTATACGTGTCGTGGGGGTTGTTGTACATGATGTCCTCATCATGGACTTGAATTGTTTTGCATCTCATGGCCTGGAGGCGAATGAACGCGACTTCGGTGCACAGATCGCCGTGCGCGCCTGTCCGATGATAAGGCTGCTCAATTAACGGATTAGCCTTGTGTTCTCAACTGGCGAGACTCGATATATACAAGGGAAGCCTACAGCTGTTGTGGTTGTGTCGGTGTCGGTGTCGGTGCCGATGTATTTACGTGTTTTTACGCTCTTACTACTTTATCGAAATTGACAACTTCGGCATTTGCGCAACCCTCCTCGAGCAGCCACCATCGGCATCATGGACTGCACGTCGCCGTCGATGCTCATCGGCGCGCACTGGCCGCAGACGCTGGAGCAGCTGGACGCGGACCCGCTCTCGCTGGACACCGCCGCCGCCGCCGCGCCCCCTGCTGCCGACCGCCACACGCGGCACTTGGACCACCGCGCGGGCCGCCGCAACGTGTACAAGTTCGGCGGCACGTCGGTCGGCAGCCCCGAGCGCCTCAGCGGCCTCGTGCGCATCGTGCGCGACGAGCGCCCGCGCGTGCTCGCAGTCGTGGTATCCGCCATGGGCCACACGACCGACGAGCTGCTCGCGGCCGTGGAGATCGCGGCGCGCGGCGGCGACCAGGAGAGCGTCCGCCGCGCAGTCGACGCCGTCGAGGCGCTGACACTGCGCAACGCGCACGAGACGCAGCAGCTCCTGTTGGGTGCCGTGGCCGAGGACCTGAGCGCGCTCGTCGTAGGCTTCTTCAAGCCGCTGCGCGAGCTACTCTTCGGTATCTCGCTGCTGCAGGAGACGACGGCGGCGGCGCTCGACACGGTGCTCGCGTACGGCGAGCGCATCAGCGCCACGATCGTCGCGGTGCGGCGGCGTCTCTGCTTGCTTGTTGGGTCGGTAGAGAGGAGTTGCTGTTGAACGCTGCTGATCGCTCGTGTCTTCTCGCGCAGAAACTGCTCACGAACGCCGGCGTCGACGCGGTGTTCGTGGACGCGCGCGAGTGGATGACGACGGACGACACGTTCGGCTGCGCCAAGGTGTTCTTCGACGAGTCCAAGCACAAGTTGCTGGCGCTGGCGCCGAGCTGGGGCGGCAGGCTGCCAGTGATCACGGGCTTCATCGGCCAGGCGCGCAGCGGCCGCACGACGACGCTCGGCCGCAACGGCTCCGACTACACGGCCACGATCGTCGGCGCGTGCCTCGAGGCGGACTACGTCGTGATCAACACGGACATCTCGGGCGTGATGACCGCGGACCCGCGCATCGTGGACCGCGCCGTGGCGCTCTCGCACCTCAACCACCACGAGGCGCTCGAGCTCGCAGTGTACGGCACGCGCATGTTCCACGCGCGCACGATGGTGCCGCTGATCCACGGCGGAGTGACGATGCTCATCCGCAACACGATGGACCCGAACGGCCACGGCACGTACATCAGCAGCGTGGACAAGACGGGGAGGGAAGAAACGTGCACGACGTCGCTCGAGAACCTCGCGATCCTCGAGGTCCGCACCCGCATCCTGCAGGACGGCAGTCTGAACACGCAGGAGAACATCGGCGCGCGCATCACGAAGCTGCTTGAGAGCCTCAAGGTGCCCGTGTGGCTCTCGATCCGCGGCGCGCACGGGCAGGCGATCAGCGTCGTGATCCCGATGAGCATGGAGAAGGTCGCGTGCGCGGCGATCCGGGCGGAGCTGCAGAGCGAGATCGATTCCGAGGAGGTGGACCCGCTGAACGCGCAGTCACCCGTGACGATGCTCTCGATCGTCGCGGAGGAGTTCTCGAAGGTGCCGCACAACCAGTCCAAGTTCTTCGCGGCGCTCGCGGACGCCAACACCGACGTACTCGCGGTCGGCCAGGGCACGAGCTCCCGCTCGCTCAGCTGCGTCATCCACGGCAAGGACACGAAGGTCGCGGTGCGCCGTGTCCACGACGCGTTCAACGTCGACCACCTGGTCACGAACCTCGTGCTGCTGGGCTGCAACCACGTACGCTGCGCGCTTAGCAGTTGCTGTTGTGGGACTTGACACGCACTGACTCACCACCTCCTTCGCTTTGCTTGTGTCTGCAGATCACGCTCGAGGTCGTTCGGCAGCTGCAGAACCAAGAAGAGCTGTACCGCAATCAGCACAAGACGCGCGTGAAGGTCGTGGGCTTTGGCGCGAGCGCCTCCGACCTCATCTTCGAGCCGAAGGGGATCCCTTTCGGCGAGCTTCTCCAGCGCCTCGAGAGCTGCACGAGCGGCCAGAAGTTTGGAGGACAGCAGCCTCAAGCGGCGGCGACCACGGTCGACGGCTCGCTGCTCGAGCGGCTGGATGCGCTGCAGGATCTCCCGATCCCGATCCTCGTCGACTGCTCAGCCCAGACGAACACGCAGGAGTTGTACGCGGCGTGCATCGAGCGCGGCATCCACGTAAGTACACGCGCGTGTGGGTCGCGTCTCGCTGGCAGAAGCCGACTCACCGGCCTCGTGTGACGCAGGTGGTTATCTCGAACGCGCGGTCGGTGAGCACGCTGCCGCCGACGTCGTCGCGCGAGAGCGTCGCGACGAGCTCGAAGCGCAGCGGCCGCACGTTCCTCATGTACACGTCCACGATCGGCGCGAGCGTGCCCGTGATCGCCACGCTCGGTAACATTCTGCGCACGGGCGACCGCGTGCTGCGCATCGAGACGTCGCTGAGCGGCTCGATGGGCTTCGTCGCGAACGAGGTGATGCAGGGCAAGAAGCTCTCGCGCGCCGTGCGCGAAGCGATGCTACGTGGCTTCTGCGAGCAGGACCCGCGCGAGGACTTCACGGGCCGCGACGTGGCCGCCAAGATCGTCGTGCTGGCGCGTGCACTCGGCGTGAAGCTGGACGAGGCCACGATCGAGGTTGGTCAAAGTGCGCTCGTGTGTGTGTGTGTGTGGACGCCTCTAACGTGCGTCTTGTCCGCGTGCCAGGTCGAGCCGTTCGTGCCTGCGAGTGCGCTAGAGGACATTGACTGGTCCGGCGACGTGGCGGTGGACGACATCGTCGAAGGCATCCAGCGGTACGACGACATCTTCCACCAGCGGTTCTACATCCCGGCGGTCGCGCAGAAGAAGCGCTTGCGGTTCGTGGCGTCGATCGACCTGTCGACGTTCCCGGCGATCAAGGCGCGGATCCACCCGGCGCTCGTGGGCGAGGACCACCCGGCGTTCTTCACGCAGGACGACGAGATCTCGTTCGGGTTTGCGACGCTGCAGTACCAGGTACGGGACGAGTGGAGGTGACGGGCTGGAGGTGGCGACTCTCGCGGTCAAACTGATCCGGTTTTCGGTGTGGTGGTCGGCAGCCTCGGCCGCTGGTGCTCAAGGGAACGGGAACCGGCGCTGCGGCGAGCGCCACGGGCGTGCTCCGCGACGTGCTCACGATCCTCAACTCGCTGCAGCACAACCACCTCTAGAGTCGACTCTGTCGGTGCTCCCAGGGCTCCCGCCAGCCGCGTCCGCCCGCCTCTGCCTCAAGATCCCCAAGTCGTCGAGCTTGCGTGCGCTCTCTCGCTCAGCCGCGAAGCGCATCCATCTCTCCACTGGCAGACGCAGGCAGCTCCACTGACAGAGCAGGACGTCAAGGTGTGGAAGTGTATTCACTTTCGACTTTTTCCCACTCGATTCCCGCTTGGCGTTGGAAAAGCACATTCAATCGTGAGAATGTGATGAGACTTTTTTTTCTCCTTCGTGCGAGTCAGCACATTGACCAAAAAGATCTACCGCGAAGGAGCTCCATGCGCGCATCGCTGCTGCTGCTCGCGGGCGCCGCGACGGCCGCCGCCAACGGCGCCGCCTCCCCGCCGCCCTCCTACGGCTTCAGCGAGTGCGTCAACAACACGCGCTCGCTTTTCTTCGTCGCGGACAAGGCAGCCACGTGCGCCGACGACCCGGCGCTCGTCGTGCTACGTACGTCCGCCCACCCCACGAATGCTATCAGTCTCTCAGTCGCCGCAACCGACTCACTGCCCTCCGATGCAATCAGCGCCTGTGCATGGTCTGCGCTGCGACGTGCCGTGCGACCGCGGCTTCTTCCTCGGCGCCAAGTGCGTGCTGCGTGCTGCTTGCTGGGGCCCGACGGGCGAGTGACGTGCTGACTCGTCGTGACTCGTGCCTGGTAGCTTCTCCGGCGAGACGCCCGTGTCCGGGTGCGAGCGGTGCGCCAAGGGCCAGTACTCGCTCGGCGGCGGCAAGCTCTTCTCGCAGCGCACAGGCGCGTGGTCGTCGCCGCTGCCCATCGACGTACGTGTGTGGCAAGAATGACTGGAGTGGACTCGGCCGATAGTTAACACTGTTCCGGATTCGAATCCCGCCAGGTGCACACGGACTGCGTGACGCGCAACCTGTACACTGGCAAGTGGCAAGCGAACTGCGAGGCGTGGAACGCGTCAGCCGACGGCGCGTTCGTGTCCTCGGGCGACAACTCGGAGATCATGGAGCGCTTCGAGGCCTCCCGGCTCTTCTCGAGCCTGCGCATCAGCGCCACGTTCGTGCGCGACGGCGCCGTCACGTACCAGTTCAAGGTGGACGCCGAGGCGCCGTTCGACGGGCTCGTGTTCACGATCGACGAGACCGCCGTGACGCCGCTCGTGGCCAAGACCGAGGGCTGGCGCGAGGCCACGTTCCAGGTCGCCGCCGGCGCGCACACGTTCTCGTGGGACTACACGAAGGACTACTCGGGCGACGAAGGCGCCGACAAGGCGTTCGTCAAGGTCGTCGAGCTCGTGGGCACGGCGTTCGCGGACACGTACTGCCAGCCGTGCGGCGGCGACATGACCATGAGCGGCGGCTCGATCTGCAAGTTCTGCGGCGCGAACGAGTACGCGGCGGCCAAGTCGCACAGCGAGCTCGACTTCAAGTGCTACAAGTGCCCGGAGGGGACGGTGGCCCCCAAGGGGTCCATCGGGCTCGCATCCTGCGTCGAGAAGCGCGCGTGCACGGCCGAAGACCTCGTCGAGGCGTTCACGCCGTGCGTCAACGGCAAGCGCAACGCGACCTTCTCTTGGAGCGTGCCGCACACGTGCGACACGAAGCTGCACGACAGCATCGCGCTCCCGGAGGACCAAGCCGGGCTCTCGTGCGATACGTGCGCGCCGGGGCTCGTGCTCAACTCGGCCGACAAGTGCGAGCGCTGCCCCCCGGGCCAGAAGCTGGGCGACCGCGACGCCACGTGCACGAAGTGTCCCGCCGGCCACGTCACTGTCAACGCGGTGGAGTTCGGTGCTGGCACGCGCGACGGCTGGAGCGAGTGGCCGGCGATCGTGGACTCGGAGAGTGCGGTGAAAGCTGGGTGGAAGCTGACGCGGCAGGGGATCGCGTTCGCGGCGCACACTTCGAGCGACGAGGGCGGATGGAATCGACCGAGCCGCTTCCCGCTGTCGTTCAACGCCACGTTCACTCACTCTGGGTACCTCAACCTCACGTACACGCTGAGCCACGTGCCGACGTTCGAGAGCGCGGGTGTGCGCGCGTGGCTCGAGCTCGAGATCCAGGACAGCGACGCGTCCGTGCTCTTGAAGCAGAAAGCTGTCGACAAAGCGGCGCCAGGGTCGAGTGACAACGACGACGATGACGACGACGACGACGACGACGACGGTGATGCTGGCGATGGCGCGGCGCTCGGCGGAGATGTCGGCGGCAACATCGCGCACCTGAGCCACGGCGGCGAGAACGGGACGTTCACCCAAGTCATCCACTTCAACGTGACGGCCAAGACTGCGAAGCAGTTCTCGCTGGTGCTGCGCACGACGAGCCCGGCAGCCGAGCGCTTGATCCACGCCAAGTTGCTTCACCTCGGCCTCTTCGGCACGGAGGCTGGCGGCGCTGTGGCGTGTGGCTCATGCCCGCCCGGGTACGAGGCATACAGCGCGGCGACTGACAGTGACGGCGACGGGGACGACGACACCACCGCGCCGATGTGCCGCGTGTGTCCGGCCGGCACGTTCTCTCGCACGAAGAACAGCGTCACGGCGTGCGAGAAGTGTCCCGCGAACACGTTCTCGGCCGCGGGAGCTGCGGGTGCGTGTGAGCCGTGCGGCAGCAACACTTTCAGCGTCGCGGGAGCGCAGACCTGTGCCGCCCCCTCGATTTTGAAGGTCAACGGATCGTCAAGCACGTCAACAGCGGGATCCTCTTCCTCCGCCACTGCTGCAGTGACTGCCGGTAGCAACGGGCTGACGCCGTCGTACGACTTGTCGCTGCTGGAGTCGCTGATCTGGGGCAACGACAGCTTCTTCTCGGACGACACGAACGACGACCTCGCCGGCCCAGAGAACCTCCTCTCCGTCGCCTCGGTTGCTCCGAGTGGCGCCATCCGAGTGGATGACTCACGCGTCATGTTCCTCGGCTTGTTCCGCCCAGTGGACAAGTCCTGGAAGGACCAGGTGGCGGGGCAGATCGTCGAGGAGCTGGTGGATGCGGCTCGGGACCGGCCGTATGTGGTTGAGCTCACGATGCTCAACCCACGAGACGCTGGCCACCACTTTACACAGAAAACCAACCGCTACGGCGAAGTGGAGTGCGCCGCGCCGGCGGTGAGTGACACTGTTGCTGATGCGGTTGGCAGGTGGCAAGGAGACTCACGCATTCGTTTGTGCTTGTGTCCAGCAATGGAAGGTGGGGAGTGGAGGAGATCGGATGGAGATCGTGCCTCTTGCCAGCGGGGAGGGCGTGCAGGTGATTTACACTGGCGGCTCGAGATGTCGGAACGGGAAGGCGGCTACCACGCAGGTGAACTTTGTGTGCGACCTGCGCGCCGGCACGACTGTTGCTCCGACCTCGGTGTCGCGTGACGAGGACAAGTGCACGACCAGTGTCACGTGGAAGTCGGCGCTCGCGTGCCCGATTTGCGAGGCGAGCTTCTTCAGCGAGCTCCGTTCCGCGTGCTCGTCCGGGCAGCAGTCCGTCTCGTACAACAACGTCAAGCCGTGCTACGGCGGCGACAAGCCCTCGAGCGTTCCGGTCGCGACGTGTAACGAGGTCGTGCTGGACACGGAGGCGATGTACAAGGTGTACGCGGTGATTTCGGCTGTCGGAGTCATGGTGTTGGTGCTGCTGGCTGCGATCTTCGTGATGCACCGGAAGTACCTCGCGGTGAGTGCGCAGACCTGTGGGGTGGGTGGGGCTTCTTCTCTCGGGCTGCGAGCTGACAGGCGCTTCGTTGTTTCGATTCGGTGCACAGACGTACAACGAGTACATGTACCTGAAGGGCCGGATGCCGACGTCTGTCACGACGAAGGAGGACGGGTCGAAGGAAACCACCTTCGACTTCTCCAACAACGCGAGCGCTCCGCACGCGGCGTCCCCCCAAGCGCCATCGCCTCGCTCGGGACGGAACTTTGCTGGCGAAGCGAAGCAGGAAGAGGACGCCGGGGAGGATCTGGGTGTCGAGATGAGTGTCCGCAGCGTGTAAGCAGCCGCCTCTTGCTCCGCGGTTGGTGCAACAACAAGAAGGAACCGATCCACTCGCGTGTTTGTATCGTGCCGACAGGGGCTGGTCATCCATGCTGCCGATGCATCCACTTGAACTGGAACGTGAGGTCGTTGCCTGGATGTCATCGTATCGAGTAATGGAGCGAAGTCAGAGTCACCTCGAACAGGAATCATCCACCACGCAGATGACAACACCCACCGTAGTGCGTGAGCGTGAAGCTGAGCACGATGAGAGCCCACGCCATGAAGACACCCTGGATGTAGACCCTCTTGGTGTCGAGCACGAACGCGAGCTGATGCAGCGCTGACACGCGGAAGGTTCGCTTCAGTGTCGCGTGCATGTAAAGGAGCGAGAGGAACTCGAGTCCCGAGTAGAGAAGAATGCTCGAGAGCGTCGAGCGGAGCTTCTGCGCTGACATGGACGCGATCCCAGGGTAGAACTCGGCGTTCGGCTGTAGGTACAGGATCCCGAGCGAGATGCTGTACATGAGTGGCGCGGCGAACTCGATGAACTCGACGAGCAGCACGCACTCGCACTTCCAGAGCAGCCGGAGCGACTTCTTCAAGATCTCCGTTTGCACTTTGCCAGGCGACTCCGTTGTTGCTGCTGTTGCTTCTGGCGCGTCGGCGAAAGGGACGACTCTCGTAAGAGCTAGAAGGCTCCGTGCGCGAGGTACGAGTGCTGCTGCTGGAAGCACAGGATCCAGATGGCTGACGGGCAATGGCGCAACCGAGCTCAAATGACTCCGCTTGACCCCGCGAGGCAGTACTTTGCTCTTGGCATCGTCCTGAAGTGCCACGCACTTGCGGATCGTCGCTGCGTTCTGAAGCATCAAGCATGCCGGCGTCCACGACCGCACTCGGATGTCGCTCAGATCAAGTTGCACCGTCGATTCCAGGAGCCCAACGCAGTACTCGAGTAGACTTGTGGTCGCCTCTCCTGCTGCTTGGTGCTGCGCCATCGTGCTCTGCACATCCGCCATAAGGTATAGCAGCCTCCTGAGTGTGTAGGCGTTCTGGATCGCGTCGATCGCAATGATGCCGGCTGTGGTCCAGTCAGACCCGGCGTTCTGCATGCACTTGGCTTGGAACAGCGCGTTGAACAAGTCGACAGCAATGATCGTCACGGGAACGAGCTCCTCCACGCCTACGACCACCTTCGTGAGCTTCTTGAGAACGAGCTTGAGCGCTGGGAGCACAAAGACGAAGGCGAGCTGGCCGGCACCTTCGAGCGTCTGGAAGATTGCGCTGTAAGTAGGGAAGACGATGAGGAGCATGGACACCATGTTCGTCAGGTCGAGGAAGCGCTTGAGCTGGATCTTGATCTCCGGGTTGGCGGCAAATCGCTCACGACCGATGGCCACATAGATGCACACGACCATCGTCAGCGTCCAGAACGGAGTCGCCAGCAACATTATGAACGGGACTGGGAAGACGCCCCAGTACTTGGCGATCAACATCGACACTCCCTGGCTGTTGACAGAAGCCAGAACGCTGATCACGCCGTTTTGCCGGAGTGTCAGCTGCATCGCCGGTGCCAGCATACGCAGCTGAGCCAGTACGCCGACCGAGAGCGCGAGGGTGCCCAACACAGCTCGCACCCAGAACGACGGGTTCCTGTCCCAACCGCTGTAGGGGTCCTGGAGCTGGATCGCGTCCAAGCAGACGATCGTCGCCAGCGACGGCAGCAGCGAGAGTGCAACTACGAGGGATATGTACCAGAGTGGCTTGCGCTTGCAGTATTCGCTCAGTTCACACAGGAGCTCGATCGAGTACCGCTCCTGTCGCCGCTCCGCCGCTGGGGGACACACGCGACGCCAGAGCGCTCGCACCGCGTTCAACACGCCCATCGTCAACTAACGTTGCTCACACACGCCGAAATAGTACACACCGCCCCCTACGGGCGGTGGCTTCAAAATTAACGTGGACCACTCGAAATCACTGATCTCCTCTCCAACGTGCTCGCTTGCTCAAATGAGCCGCGCAAGGAAGATAGAGGAGGATCAGGTGGTGGAGGCGGCGCTGCGGATCGCAAATGGAGAGACGAAGACATCTGTCGCGAGAGATCTCGGTGTTGCACGCAAGACCCTTGTGGAGCGGATTCGCAGACTACCCCTCTCTGTGGCGCATCGCGGCGGCCACTTCGCTCTCGCCGCCGACAGCCGCGTCGACGACGGCCACGCTCTCGATGCCGACAGCGACGACGGCCACTATGATATCGGCATCGCCGACGACGGCGACGACTATCGCGACCCCGACAACCGCGTCGCTCTCCCCGCCGACCGTGACGACGATGTGTCACAGTGCGCGTGCAAAATATGTAAGTCTGTCTCAGCTCCTCGCCTAAAGCTCCTAGACACCAGAATCTCCAGTCAGCTGCTGCGTGCCCTCAAGTCTGCCATCCCTACGATCCCCTCCGATGCCACGGACCTCCACGAATGGATGGTTCCGTGGGCGGGGGAGCCGTCGCGCCTGCGGCGTCTCCGCGTTATGCCGGAGAGCCAGAAGCCCTGCGCGGACTTCTGACTGCGCGGGGGGGTGTCTCCGTGGAGACCAGTGCTGCCTCGCGCATTTGGGCACGAACAGGACCTCGAAGCTGGAAGCCATGCGCGGGAGCAGGCACATCCTCTGGCATGCCAGTCTCTGCGTGACGGATGAGATGGTGCGGTATCACAGACAACGTCTATACCCTCACACTAACATGCTTGCTGTGTTTGCTGTAGATTACGCGGGTGATCATCGAGAGAAACGAGCGAGCCGACGTTCGCGTGCTCTTCGACTACAAGCGCAGCAGCGAGTCGAAGTCACTGTTGTCGCTCCTGGAGCTGCATGGAGTCGAGGTGATGTTCGTGGGGACTGGACTCTTCCATCACAAAGGTGCGTGCTCTTCCTTTGTGCGAGACGCTCATGATCACATATGACAGGCCGTGCTCTCAGTCATGATTACAGATGACAGTGTGTGGGTCGGGTCGAGCAACCTGAGTTCTGGCAGCCTCAAGAACAGCGAATCGGACCTCGAGGTCGGGTCTGGCGAGATCCATGCGGCGTACCTGCAATTCTTCCTACGCCTGTACTCGAACGCGCTGAGCAGGCGGGTGATGCAAGATCAAGTCGATGCAGAGACGCTGCAACACAACCTCCATCTCGACGCGCGAGAAGATCGAGCTCGAGACCGCACAGAGAAGCGGAGGGCGAGCGCTGCTGCGAAGCAGCTCAAGAGAGATGAGCGAGCTGCGGCGAAGCAGCTCAGAGACGAGCGAGCCGCTGTGAAGCAGACCTGGCTCGAGGAGAAGCAGCGCGCGAGAGAGGCTGCGGTCTCGAAGAAGCGTCATAGAGAAACAACTCCCGCGTCAAAGCAACTCGAGATCGCACGAGCCGCTGCGATGCTGACAATGAGAACACTGTGGTGGGCTGACGCGATGGCCAAGCAGCGCGAGAGGGAGGTGAATGAGGTAGCACCGTGAAGCCTAGGGTACCGGAGAACATCGTGCTTCAGCTACACTGCCGGCGCTCGACCTCCTCACACTTTCAGTCACACGTAGAAGCTGCCGCGAGTCTGGGGCGGTTCCTGCGGCGGCGGGTTGCTCCCGCGCTGGCTGCCGCGCCGGTGCTGGTGGTGCGGCTGCTGGTTGTCGTTGCCTGACGACGACGACGACGACGACGGATCGTCCTCCGACTCCGAGTCCGACAGATCCGGGATTGTTGCGCAGCTGGCGCCGGATCTTGCAGAGCTTCTCGGTCTCGCGCCGCACTTTGCGGAGCTTGCGGTCGATGCGCCGCTCGCGAGCGAGTCCGAGTCCGTGGACGACGCTCAAGAATGAGTTCGCGTAGAACATGACGCGACAACATCCTGTTCGGCAACGCGTTCGACGAGCGCAGGTACGCCAAGGTGCTGGACGCGTGCGGTCTGGTGCCGGACCTGGCGGGGTTCCCTGGCGGCGACGCGACGGAGATCGGGCAGAAGGGCGTGAACCTCTCGGGCGGTCAGAAGGCGCGCGTGTGCCTCGCGCGAGTGTGCTACTCGGGCGCGGACGTGCTGATCCTGGACTCTCCGCTCGCGGCCGTAGACGCCGTGGTGCAGAGCGAGATCTTCGGCAAGTGCATCTGCGGTCTGCTGGAGCGCAAGACG
The DNA here is from genome assembly GCA_023334215.1 of Globisporangium cystogenes. NCBI lineage: Eukaryota > Oomycota > Peronosporomycetes > Pythiales > Pythiaceae > Globisporangium > Globisporangium cystogenes. Next base: position 3,450 of record JAASGM010000593.1, on the reverse strand, counting down.
GTGGTGCTGGTCACGCACAGTCCGGACATCATCGCGTCAGAGGCCGCGAACTACAAGGTCTTGGTGGCGGACGGCGAGCTGACGGGCGAGCGTCGGGACGCTGTGCAGCCTCGCAGCGCGTTCGCGCCGGTGTTGTCTCCTCGCGAGGTGAAGGCGGCGCACGAGCACGAGACGGAGGAGAGCAAGGCGGCGCTGGCGGACGCGGGTCGTCTGGTGGATGACGAGGGGCGCGAGGAGGGTCGTGTGGCGAAGCACGTGTTCGTCAAGTACCTGCTCGCCTTTGGCGGCCTCAAGTTCCTCGTCGTGCTTGCGCTGGTGCAAACGGTGTGGCAGGCCTTCCAGATCGGCAGCGATCTGTGGCTGAGCCACTGGATAGGCGAGAAGGAAGGCGTCTACGACGAGTCGGAAGCGGAGTACAACACGGCGGTGTACGCGCTGCTCGGTCTCGGTGCGGCGCTCATGGTGCTTGCGCGCGCCGTTGGCGTGCTGCACTTCGGACTACGCGCTTCGAACTCGTTCTTCGACGCGATGACGCGCTCGCTGCTGCACGCTCCGCTCCGGTTCTTCGACGCGAACCCGATCGACCGCATCGTGAACCGCTACAGCGACGACGTGGCCGAGCTGGACTACAATCTGTCGTTCGACGTTGGATCGCTGGCGGCGGTCTCCTTCATGGTCGTCTTCCAGCTCGCGACAGCCGTGCACGCGATGAGTTTCTTGGGGGCTCTCATCGTCCCGCTTGTGTACTTGTACGTGCGAGTCGCCAGCTTCTACCTCGCGCCGTCCCGGGAGCTCTCGCGGCTCTGGAAGGTGGCGGACTCACCGGTCTTGAGTCACATCAGCGAAACTGAAGAAGGCGTCGCGCTGATCCGCGCTTTCGGATCCGACTACGTCTCGAGCGAGTTCGAGACGAACTATTGATCGTCATGGCAAACAGTACCAAGCCGCCACAGCCTGGCTGCTGGTATCGACCGCTGTAGAGAGGTGCGTGCAGAGCGGCGTCATCGCAGCCTTCACAGTCACGCGAGACTGGAAAGACTCCGTCTGCATCCACGCTGGGAGAGCCGATATATTCGTGTTCTGCATCATGATCGTTTTCAGCGACGACGACGGTGCCACGTGGTCCGGGAGCTCGTTGATCGGGTTCCACGTAATGTCGAGCCATCGAAGCGACGGGTTTTCGAAGAGCGCGGCGGGCACGCGGCGAAGCTGATTGCCCCACAGCAGCACGCGCACAGGGTCCAAGCGCGAAAGCACCTCGGGAACTTCGGCAAATGTGTCCATCATCAGCAGCAGACTCAGCCCGCGCGGCCAGATCTCGGGGAGATTCGACGGGAGCTTGTCGAGCGTGACGTTGAACGTGTAGACCGTGCCGAGTGTCGTCGGGAAGTCGCGCGAAAGAAGTCCCGGTGGAAGACTGCTCGAGAGATCGCACGCTGCTGTCATGTTCGTCGAGGTGAACGATAACTGGCGCAACTCGAGGTGGTGGTGCCGTGTCAGCACCGCTTGCTCCGACCATTCCTTCACCACACTGAAGTCAATGCTGAGCGACTTGAGCCCAGTGAACGCCTGGATGCTCGGAGGTATGTGCAGCTCCGGGCAGTTGCACAGGATCAGGATCGACACCACCTGCAGATCTAGACCCGACCAGAGCCCCTCGAGCTCCGCAGCCGCCCCGACCATTCCTTCGTGCGCCATGCAGTCGATATTGATCGTCGCACACGTCGGCGATCGCGCTAGCCACGGATGTACTGCGACGATGCAATCCGTCGGGTCGGGTGCGGCTCTCGCCATGCTTTCGATGTGAAGACCGAGAATGGCTGCTCCCCAGACGATCAGTGCACCATGAATGAGCGTCTCAAAGCGCTTCTGGCTTGGCGTCACGGTCTCTCGTCCTTCGAACACGCACGTCGCTGTCGTGCAGTTCGTGTTCGAGCTCGATGCAGTTGACGTCACGAGCAGCTTCACGTCGTTCAAGGACATCAACGTCGCGATCGCGAAGAGCACGCGCGTTCCGAAGTCAAACCAGTCTTGGATGAAGAGCTGCTTGAACTCGCTCGTGAGGTTCGCAACCCATACTCGGTCGCCCCACTTGGTGTATGCAAAGTTGGTGATCTCCCAGTCGTAGTCGCCAAGGTAGATCGCCCCCAACGCCATGGGGATCCCGATGCTCGACGCGATGTCCAGAACAATGTCCACAAGCAGGCACAGCAGGAGTTCGGCGCGCGGCGATCGCGACACCAGTCGGTGGATCGTCGGTGTCGACCAGCAGCTCACTGCCACGAGTGAGATCGCTGAGCGATTGAGCCACCTGCGGGGCACGAACCTGCTCAGCTGGTATGCCTGGATTGACTGCAGAATCGCCTCGAGGGCCTCCCGCACGATGAACAGCAGCGCGAAGTGCTTGCCACCGACGCCAAAGATGCATGCGAAGCCGAACCAACGGTCCCACGTCGCTCCGAGGCGTCCGGTCGGTCTTCTTGTGAGGCGCCGAGTCTTCTTGTCGAACACTCCGACACGAGAGAACGCTGGCGTGGTGACGCGCTGGCGTAGAGACCTTGCGCTCTTCTTCAGCACTTCCAGGTCGAAGTTGGAGTAGAAGACCAGTGAGCGGCGGTACACCGAGGCGGCGACCATCTCGAGCAGGAGCATCACATGAAGCACCGCGAAGATCGCGAAGGAGACCACGAGCACCGGCAGCTTGTTCATGTCGATCACCAGTCCGAACGCACGCATGTGGTCTCCAGCGAGTGTCTTCGGGAGCGCGAAGTAGACGAGCGCGACGAATGCGTAGTACGCGCTGCATAGCAGGTGGATGAGCACGATTGCGGCCCAGAGCGCGCGCGTCGCGAAGCGCTCACTGCTCGATACTGGAAGTGCGCGGAGGGCCACAGTCGTGGGTCCGACAGCGGGTGTCGTGGTCGGCGCGCTGTTCACCGACACGCGCATGCTGGCACGAAAGACGAAAGGCGGCGTGTGGCAACACACGCTGTGCAGAGGACACCGCTAAACTGGTACCTACCTGAGTGTTCTGAGAAACACACAGCTTGGCACATGTGAGCAGAGCTTGTCGGCCATTTGAAACTCGGTTGGCGATACAGAAGCTGCCTGTGCAGCAACATCGAGCGTCTCGTACATTAGTCGCTACACAAAGCGAACAAATGAAGTTGGAGGTGCAACGACGGCCGCTCTGCGCGAGAGTTGGACGCTCGTATACATCAATCAGCAAGTCGCGTGCACATGTTGCGGCAACACGAACTGATCGTCTGATACGCGTGGTGGTGGGAGCACCGGAGCTCAGGTGCCAGTGCTTGGGAGCTCTCGTTGCTGGATGTTGTGCACGCGGACCTGTCGCTGCTTGATCCATTCGCACAGGATCGCCATATCTTCGTACGAGTCCTGAGTCACGCAGAGTCGATCGCCGTCGCGAAGCTGCTCGAACGTCGTGAT
>JAASGM010000592.1:0-16195 GCA_023334215.1 Globisporangium cystogenes | reverse complement strand
GAGCGTGCTGCTCATGAGCGGCAAGCTGGACCCGCAGACGCCGCACAAGTACGCCGAGCGGCTGTTCCAGGCGCTCAACGCCACGAACAAGGAGCTTGTGACGTTCGACTACGCGGCGCACGGGACGGTGTTCACGACGGAGATCCCGGGGGCTGCGGCGGGCAGCACGACGTGCGGGATTCTCATCCTGGCGTCGTACGTGCGCGGCGGCGGCGACCTGGGCAAACTGGACAAGGCGTGCGTGGGATCGCTCAAGATGAGCTTCGCTGTCTCGACGGAGATCTCGCTGCGATGGCTCAGCACGAACGAGCCGTTCGACGGCAGGTTCAACATCTCGAACAGGTTCGGGGACCAGCCAAAGCCCAAGCGGCGGTACGTCACGGCGCTCGTCATCGTGTCGGTGGCCACCGCGCTCGTGGTCTTCGTGATCGGCGGCATCTGCTTCCGCAAGCGCAAGTCGCGATCCGCCGCCGCCGCCTCCAAGGCGAGCGAAGACGACGCCGCCACTGCGCACTCCCCAAGCGAGTCCGCCGGACAGTACGCGGCTGCTGCTACGGCCGACTCGCGCGTGTAGGCAGGCGCAGGATCCCCTCCACCATGAGTAGCAACTTCCGTAGCAATGAACTTCGACCTTCCACCGTGTCGGAAGCGCTCCGCTTATGCTATGGCCACGATCTGCGGTCGAAGGGTGCTGGGCGGTGCGTGACCTTCGCTGGAGACTCGCGGAGCACTGCGCTCGTCCGTTCAGCGGCCGTGTCGTCGGCTCTCGGGTCACTCGAACTTGCCGGGCACGTGCGGCGCGACCTCGACGTTGAGGCGCCGGCGCAGCTCCTCGAGCGGCGTCTCGAACTCCTCCTCGTAGATCGTGTTCATGAGGAACGCCGCCTTGTGCCCCGCGCGGTTCGCCCACGGGATGAACACGCGCAGGAGCTGCCGGCGCTCGTCTGCACGAGCGCGCGAGAGAGAGACAGAAGGAGAGGTGGACGTCATCGCCGTCAGCGCTGGATCGCGAGGGGCAGCCACCTCTGCATGCCACGCACCCGACGTCAGGCGCAGCGGACCGACGACGCCGCTCAGCGCGCACACGGGCAGCTTGGTCTGCACGAGCTCGACGTACTTGAGGATGATCTCGCCGAACACGGTCGGCGGCAGCCCGAAGAGCACGTGCCAGAAGTCGTGCAGCTCGCGGTAGCGCTGCATCACGTACGCGAGCTCCGGGTCGTCCACGAAGCGCACGCGCGCGCGGCCGTCCGCCTCGAACCTGGCGACAGTGACGCGCTCGCGTCAGCACAGGCGCCACGAGACCACGGGTCTCCGTGCGTACCCGTGCGCATCCATGAACTGCGAGTACGCAAAGCCGAACGAGTCGCGCGGCAGCGCGCGCAGGTACGCGGCGTCGATTTGGTCGCTGCGCACGCTCGGACGCTCGGCGAGGATGCGCGAGCCCACGGGGTCGGCGCACATGCGCGCGTGCACGCGGCGCAGCGCGTCGCGGCCTGCAAGTTTACGGTGCGTTAGATAAAGAGGGCGTGCGCTTCGCGTGGGCGCGCGGAGCACAGCGCGCGTACCCGTGACCTCGCCGAGCACCGCGAGCATGTCGCCGCGCTCCGGGTCCGCGAACACCGAGAACGCCGACGCCGCCGAGAGCAGCAGCTTCTGCGCGGGCGACGTCGGCGAGTGATGGTCGTAGAGCACGCGCGGCTGCGGCGCGCCGGCCGCCGTTGAGAATGAGGTGGAGAATGAGGACGCGGACGCGCGCGCGAGGCGAGCGGCGCGCAGCCGCAGGAGCGACGTCGCAGTCATGTGGTCGCCGAGGAAGAATGAGGCGACGCGATGCGTGTCAATAACGAGGTGCTCTTGTAGAGGAATGTCGCTCGTATAAAGGATGGTCGACTGTTGTCAGCACCAGACACCGTGGAGTCCATTCCAGAGCTGAATCCGGCAGCCCAGTCGCCGCTCACGACGTTGAGCTGTCAGTGGTAATGACGACGCTGGCGACGCTGCGGATGAGCCATCCCGAGGTTCCCGTGCTCCCGATACATATCGCGCTTGTTTGCGCCGATGATCGTAAAGCTGAGTCTGCAGCAGGTCGAGTGACGACGTTCGGCGCGGGCCAGTGGTCATCTTCGAGCGAGCGACTTGGTCGTGTTGCTCCAGGCTCCGGACTGCTTGGAGCCAGCAGTCGCTCTTGTTCGCGTCGTCGTCGTGCACGTCGAACGTCGCTTCCAGTCGACGCGCGCGTATCTGTCACAAGTGCGTCTTCGTATCGACGGACGCGTGGGACCAAAGCTCCGCGCACGACGTGTATTCGCCGATGCCGACTCGCTCAAGCAACCAACAGCGCAGCAACGGCGGAGTCTTCGGCGCTTCTTCGTCGAGCTGATCACCGTGGATTTCTCGCGCCGAAGAGATCGAAGTCGTCCTCCGAGGCAGCGGCGATGGCGGCGATCAGCGCGTCCGTCTCGTCCTCTTCGCTCAGCCGCGGCGCTCTCTCGTGGCTCTCTGAGTTCACCTCGCGGACGCCATCACCTTCATCGGCGTCTTCGATGCCGTCGTCTTCTCGGATCTGTGGGGTGCTCCCGAGGTCCAAGGGGCTGAGGCTCTCGATCCCTCTGCTGTCGACCTGGCGCTGGAGGAAGGCGGGCGGCGGCGGAGAGACGAACGGGTTGTTCTCCTGCTCGCGCTGGAAGTCGTACGAGTAGTTCATGTCCATGAGACTCCGGCTCGGACGGGTCGTCGACGGCGGCACCGCCCTGCTCCTCGCTCGCTCGTCGTCGAGGAAGAGCTGGCGCTGGGCGTCCGCGCTGCTTTCGCTCGTATTGACGCGCAAGGACGGGAAGCTGCTGCGCGTTGCTGTGATGCTCTGCTGGCCGCTGCCGCTTTCGTCTCCGGACGCTTCGACTGGGATCGCGTTCGCTGAGCTTACGGCTGCGACGCTGCCGACAGACTTGCTCAGTCGCGCCGCGTCAGCAGCACTTGGCAGACTTACGGTAAGCCGCCGCCCTCGCGAGCGGAGCGACGGCTTGAACGCGTCGTACTTTGGGATCGAGTCCATGTCCAGGCACTCGTACTCGTGCAGATCCACGGGACTGTCAGGCTCTGCTGGGTACCGGTCACCGTCGTGCGAGCGCGGGTGCGAGTGGTCGGCGTCGACGTCGTACGTCGCGATGTCCGGGACGCTGCTGTGAGTGGACTCGTTCGCGAGACTCGCGAGGCTCGACGCGAGCGAAAGCTTGTCTGCCGGGGACTGGTAGTCGTCTGCGAACGGGTTGAACGCGTCGTAGTCGTCGTCAGCATCGTTGCTATCGTCACTCGCGCTCTTCGCTTCCTCCACTCCCCCGCTTGTCGCTACCACAGTCTGCTGCTGGTGTTGATCTCTTCCATGGCTCTCAACTCCGACGGCGATCGGCAGCGGCGTCAGCAGTGACGATGAGCTGACGGCTTCAGCGGATGCGCTGGAGTAAGGCTCGCTAGCCCCTGGAGTCGAAGATCCCGACCCTCTGCTGTCAGTTGAGCTCCCATTCGACGCGCTGCTTCCTGCCACAAGCTGCTTCTTGTTCTTGGCGAGCAGCGCGCTCGGCGAGCCGGACGCCGGGGACGACGTCGACGACGGTGGCGCCGTCTTCTTCGTCTGGTTCTTGAGCACCACGGACGCCGCGATGGTGCGCAAGTAGGCGTCCAGCTCGTCCTTGGAGCCCTCGCCGCCGATCTTGCCCGTCATCGCGTACTCGACCAGCAGCCTGCACGCAGGTCGCCGACGCGTTAGCGTCCGTCTGCTGTTCGCAACCCCCTGTGACTTCGAACCCACTAACTGCCTGCACGGGACGTACGAGTTGGCCAGCAGCACCAGCTCGCTGATCTGGTGCACGCGCTTCTCCATCTTGGAGTTCCAGTCCTCCATCCCGACGACCCAGCGCCCTGCACACGTTCCGAAACGCAGCGCTCTTAGTCCGATCCGGACTATCCTGCGGCGCAGTTCCGACTAACTTGGTTCGCACCAGCGTCCGCGACGTACGCGAGACTCGACCTGCCGCCGCCGCAACAACAGCACCGACAACCGTGAGCAGCACGCTCTCTCGCCACACCGCGCAGCAGAAGCGGAGCACGCGGCCGCACTCGAGTTCGTCGCGGATCTCGTCGCGATACTCGTAGCAGCGCGCGAGCAGCCGCTCGGCGGTTCTCGCGACCTCCTTCGGCAGGTTTGCGCGCACGCGCTGGAAGAACCTGTCGTAGTAGATCACCTGCGCGTTTGCTTGCGTGTTAATAGTCCGATTCGGACTATGCCGGCGCGACCGCCGCAGCGCACCTTCTTCATGAAGGTCGCGAGGTGGTCCTCGAGCCCGAGGATGCCGCTCGCGACGGTCGAGACGGACTTGGAGATGCTCGTGAGCGTCTGCGTGTGGCCGAACCAGACGGCCATGGCGCCCGCGCTTCGCTGCAGAAGCCGGTCGCGGCGGACGCAGGCGGCGCGCTGGTGCTGGTGGTCTTCTTGCGGCGCTGCTTCTGGCGCTGCTTCTCGGCGAAAAGAATGACCGACAGCTCTAATTAGACTGCGTAGTGATGAAAACGAGGTGGCAACCTGGGTTTTCGCGCTATCACAGCGGAGGCAGTTGACTTGGGCAGTTCAGATCCCTTCTCGCGTTCCTGTTGCTGGAACCCCAGTGCGGTCGGCCGCATCCAGATCCGCGTCCACAGCGTCCTTCGCGACTCGCGCTCGCATGGCGTTGTGGCGATACGCTTTTCACTGTGAGCTTCGCGATGGCGTCGCGCGCGCATTTGTTACTAATCCCATTCTTTTCTAACAAAGTCCCGTTTTGTTAGTAACTACCGTTATGAGCTTCTGGACATAGTAGAAGGCTCCAATACTCCCTCCTCGTCCTCCCCTCCCGCCGCTGCCCATGAGCGAGCTGGCGCCGCGCGCGACGTTCCTGCTGCGCGCGTGCGTGCTGCTGTTGCTGCTCATCGTGAGCCTCGTGCAGCTGCTCTTCTTCGCCTTCCTGCCTGAGATCCGGCTGCACGCCGAGTTCTGCAACGGCACGGCGCTCGCGGCGCGCAGCGGCAGCCTGCTGCTGGACGGCACGAGCGCGGCGCTGCGGCCGCCCGTGCGCCTCTTCTACCAGTCGCTCTACCTCTCGCCGGGCGACATCGCGCGCGCGGCCGCGGAGGAAGAGACGCGCCGCCAGGACGCGGAGGCCGCGCTCGCCGCCGCGGCCGCCACCGCCACGCCGACGCCCAAGATCCGCGGCAAGGCGGCCGCGCGCCTGGCGCTGCTGCAGCGCGAGCAGGAGGAGGCGGCGGCAGCTGCGGCGGCCGCGGAGCGCAAGCAGCAGGCGGACTCGCTCGCGGTCGCGCAGGGCCACTTCCTGCAGCCGCTCGGGCAGGGCCACGAGCCGCTGGCGTCCGGCGCGGCGTACTGCATCAACGTCGTGGCGCCGACCGAGAGCCCGGGCGTGCTGCTCGACCTGGAGCTCTATCTGCACGCGCTGCCGTCGAGCCGCGCGGTGTACACGACGACGGCCGAGCCCGTGGTGCTGCCGCCGTCCGTGATCGACGTCTACCTCGAGCGCCACCCGGTCGACCGCAAGTACTACCGGGACTTCCGCGCGCCGCGGGACAAGGCGATCTGGATGATGCAGAACGTCGAGTTCTTCGACCGGCACGAGCTCGCGCACCCGACGGTCGGCGTCCTGATCGTCAAGAACCGCGTCGGGCTCAAGAAGGTGCTCGAGTACCGGCAGCGCCACCAGCTCTCGTACTCGGTGCTCTACACCAAGCACACGAGCGCCGACGTGTACGCGCCGGCGGTCGCGCGCGACTGGAACGCGTTCCTGCACCTCGGCGGCTGGAGCCCGTTCAAGAACACGCGCGTGATCCTCGAGGCGTGGGCGCGGCACCCCGAGTGGCCGCGGCTCGTGCTGCGCGTGGCCGAGCCCGACACGTGCGCGTGGGTCGACGCGACGTTCGGCAGCGCGGACGGCGGCTGGCGGCTCGCGAACGTCGACTACAAGTGCGGCTCGGAGCCGCTCGCGCGCAAGAACGAGCTGCAGAACGCGGTCGGCCTGCACCTGTGCCCGAGCGTAACCGAGGGCTTCGGCCACTACATCAACGAGGCGCGCAGCGCCGGCGCGCTCGTGGTCACGACCGACGTCGCGCCCATGAACGAGCTCGTGGACACGCAGAGCGGCGTGCTCGTGGGGCGCCCGCGCGCGTGGTGGTGGCAGACCAAGGGCGACCTCTTCATGCCGCTCGCGCACGTCGACGTGGCCGCCATCGAGCAGGGAGTCGAGCGCGTGCTGCTGCTGAGCGTCGCCGAGCGCCAGCGCATGGGTCGCCGCGCGCGCGCCAAGTTCCTCGAGGACCGCACGTACTTCCTCAACGCCATGGCGGCGCTCGAGGAGAGCCTCTGCCAGGACGAGGTGCGCGTCGACAAGCTCCAGCCGTACCTGTACTAGCGCCTGCCTGGTCGTCTGCCTAGTTGTGCGCCTGCAGAGCAATAGACAAGTACGCGCAAGTGCTGCTGCTGCTGCCAGCGCCGCCGTGTGTTGCGCCGTGCTTAGCTCGTCTGCCTGGGAGTCGCCTGCCAGCCTGACTACTGCCACCGACGCGCGCCGACGGACTGCAGCGCACATGTGCAACGCAAACGCACCGCTGGGAGGGGAGTTGGGACGAGAGGAGGAGGAGTTGGAGGAGAAGCTGCGGCGCTTACGACTCGCTGGAGACGACAGGTGGCGACGGTGTCGACGAAGACGACGACGACGACGACGACGGAGTCCCCAGCTGCTGCTGCTCGTTCGGCGCGTCGTCCGCCTCTCGTCGCCGGCGCTCGAAGCGCGCGCGCAGCACGGCGCGGAAGAGGTCGACGGCCGCCTTGGAGCGCGCGACCGCGAGCATCGGGTTCTCCGTCTCGATGCGCACGAGGTTGGGCGCGATGACGATCGCGAGCTGGTCCACGCCCATGTGGTTCTGCGTCTGGAAGGCGGCCACGCGCGCGAGCAGGTCCGCGAGCCAGAGCACGATGCAGCGCTCGAGCGCCCCGAGCGCGCCGAGCACGCGCGCTGCCGTGTCGCCGCCCGCCGCGAGGATCTGCTCGAGCTGCTCGCTCCGGATCTCGTGCAGGATCGGCACCGGGAGCTCGCGGAACCAGAGCTTGAGCAGGTCCGCGAGCACGCGCACGTCGTGGGCCGCGCCGGCGAACCGCCCCGAGTTGATCTCGCGCATGGCCTGGTCCCGCTCGGCCTTGCTCGGCGACTCGCGGAAGATGTGCGGCAGCAGGAAGCCCTGCTTGGCCTCGAAGTGCTCCTGCAGCATGAGCAGCACGGCCGGGATGCGCTCGTCGTAGCCGGCCACCTCGACGCGCGGCACCTGCCGGAAGTGCAGCTTGAAGTGCTGGTTGAGCACCACGAGCGGGTCGTCCGAGGCGGCGGCGGCGCCCGAGTGGCTGCTGGGGCTGCTGGCACTGCTGTCGATGTCGCTGGCGCCGGCGCCGCCCGTGTTGCAGCTCTTGGCGTTCGCGGGCGTCGCGGCGGCGCTGCTGGCCGTGCGGCTGCGCTTGGCCGTCGCCTTCCCCGAGCGCGACGCGAGCGACGAGATGGACGCCGAGAGCGCGCCGCTCTTGCGGCCGGGCGGCGCGAGCAGGTCGGCGAAGTTGGCCGGCGCGCCTTCGAAGCGCGCCTCCTTGAAGTTGTAGTGGATGTGCACGTCGTGCTTGAGGTCGTAGGGCATCCCGATCTCCATCGCCGGCTCGCGGTTCTCGTCCTGCGGCTCGCGCTCCGGCGGCGACGCCGGGCGGCGCAGACACGAGCTCATGGACGCGCGCAGGCGGCGGCTCGCGCGCACGCGGGAGATCGCGAAGGTCGGGGGGGCGGCGGCGGCGGCGGTCGCTGCCATCGCACGAGGGTGAGCGACGGGCGCAGCTGCTGTTGTGCGGGGAGCAAGCGGCGACGCCGACGGCGCCGACGACGACCGAGACGGAGAACGTACCTGCTCAACGCGGGAACCAAGTGTGCGAAGTGTGGGGTGGAGCGCTGTGGGGGTATTTATATACAGGGCGAAACGGATACGCGATCTTTCCACGAAACGGCACGAACGCAAACTGTACCTCGTTTTCTTCACTACCTGAACTGGTACGGACAACGCGATGCGATGCGAGTCCGACAGCAGTGTGAAGGTCGACGCAGCGCGTGACGTGGTCTCGCTCGCGACTCGAGTTTCCGTGGTGGTTCAGATTCCCAGCACGCATCCCGTCACCGCCTCTCGGGTTTGTACAGTTCACCACCATCTCACTATTGATATCCTCGCACGTCAGCTCACAACGATGTCGAGCTTGAGAGATTCGGGTGCGCTTGAACACGAAAAGCCGATCGGTATGTTAGACCAGCATGTGGAACAACACACTCGAGGAGCGATGTTGCTTCTGGAATCAAACCTCACATGTCGGACTCAACAGGATCAACACACGACACCGGCATCAAAACAGTCTCGAGTAAAACATCGTTTCTCTCTCCCACACTTCCACGCGTTGTTTCGTTCTCCCATCTTCGCTTGTGGTTGGTCGGCGACTCCACCCGCGTCCTCACCAGTGTCAACGCGTCGAGCCTTAGACATGCTGCAGAGGTAGCAGAGCAGATTCACGAGCAGCAAACTTCCGACGATGGACACGCCGATAAGCAGTGTCTTGAGGCTCGTGTTGTCGTCCACATACGAATGCATTTTGTCGTGTGGCACAACAGTATGCGTCCACTGTGTCTCAATAAGCAGTGCCGCGCACCTCTATCTCACAGCTTATCCATTCCAACAAATACGAGTACAGAATCAGTGTCAGTACATAAGGCACGAAACTTGCGAGTTCGCTCAAGCGAACTGCAACGATGGGGTGCGGCACTTGCAGTGCATGTCTAGAATTGTGTCCACACGGATGTCCGAACAAGAAACATGTACGAGTGGGCTCCACTCAGAAGTCCGTGCACATTCTCGAAATACGCTGGAGGTCAGATCCAGAGATGTGCACTGCCATGACGGTGCGCCACGAGCGCGTTGCAAACAGTCCAAGCAAACCCGGTCCCTCACGGTGTATGCGGAGCACGACAGCCCCGCGATGTCGTCGCCTCGGCATTCACAACCTCGTCAGCATCGTGTACCACTGGCTGCTCTGGGGATTCTTCACGCTCCTCCTCTTCGGACAAGGACTCGGCACCACCAGGACCCGCGCGACCTACACCGCCAACGTCGCGTACGGCCGAGACCCGTCGCTCGGTCTCTTCCAGGTGCTCGGTTCGAACGACGTCCCGTTCACGGACCGCTCGTATGTTTGCTCCCGACGAAGCCGCGTATACCGACCCGTGCAGCTGGCACAGGCACTGAAGGCTTCGTCTGTCACATCGTCAGCGACGGCGGTCGGTGACACAACAGGGAGTACTATCAACGGCTACCGGGTGGTAAAGAGGGACGTGGGGTTCCAGATCGACGTTGAAGCGATGAAGGGGTACACGCGTACGTGCAACGCGATCGCCGCAACGCTCGACGCGATCCTCGACCGCTGCACCGAGCTCGGCTACAACGTTACTCGCGATCACCTGCGCGTGGCGTTCGACGATGACGCTTCGAGCGGTGGCAACAGCAACGACAGCACTGGTAGCGGAGGTGGCGGTGGTGTCATCGGCACCACCGCACCGCGTCGCACGGGTGTCAAGGTCGTAAACGGCGCACTACCGGTGCTCGCGCTGCCGTTCTCCGACAACTTGCTGTACGCTCGGTACGCCATTCCGGGATGGGACGGCAGCGCCTGCGTCGTGCGTCTGAGTGGCGGGTACGAGACCGAAGGTCTGGCGGAGATGACCATGCGCGGACTGAACCGGAGCGTGCGCGAGCGCCGGACTGCGGAGCTGCTGGGGCGACCTGGTGGTGTATGGCGGAACGGCTGGTACGAGGACCTCGAGGGCGGGAGGTGGTTCTCCGACTTGATGACGTCGGAGCCGACGGCGCTGGGGGTTCCTCTGCGTGAGTTCGACATGGCTCGGAGCACGGAACCCGACTGTGCAGTCACCGGCAAGTGTGGAGTGGCCGTCTGGGTGGATACTTGGGGACCGAAGATCGCGAGCAGCGCAGTGATGAGCAAGAGAACAGAGGTCGTGATCTTGAACGGCGCGCTCTTCGGCAAGTTCGAGGTGCTCGGGACGGTCGTGGTATACATCACGAGCGCATTCGACCTGGAGGTGATGCTGGCGAACGTGACACTCGGTATGCTGGTCGTTCGGTGGGCGGTCGCGTTGGTCGCGCTGGGACGCAGCAGCTACGACGAGCCGACCCACCACAACGAGTCCACGCAGCCCCGAGCCGCTAGCATTGGTGTGCTCGCGTGCGCGAGAGGCTTCCACTGGCTCCCGATCTTGCTCTTGCCGCGACTGAAGACGAACCTCGCGGTGTTCGCGTCCATCGGCTGCGTCTTCGAAGGCTCGCAAGGCGCGCTCTCGCAGGCGTGGTACATCATGTACCCGCACACTGCGGAGCTCGTGTTCTTCGTATTCAGTCTGCTCAACCTGCTCGCGAAGCTGCGGCGGCGGCGCATGAGCGACGCGCTCTTCGGCCCGACGCTGTTGTTCTACTGCGCCATGCACCACTTCCGCGTGAAGATGGCGCAGTCAGGGTGGTTCGAGTTTGACGGCCGGATCGCCGCCGTCGTTCCCTCGTCTCAGTTCGAGGCCATGTCGGTGCTCGACATTCTGACGGGCGGCACGCTCCTGAAGCTCAGCGGGAACGTCAAGTCGCTGCTCCTGATCAAGGTCGCGGTGCTGGCGCTGAACCTGCTCCCGCTGCTCGTATCGCGACCAGCACTTCCATCGGCTCAAGCGCTGGTCGCACCGAGCATCGGGTCGTCAGCAGCAGCATCGAAGGCACCGACAACGCACATTGCGATATCCAAGGCCGAGGTCGTGCTCGCTCTCCACCCTGTGGCCAGCGGCGGCCTCGGTGCCAGGTATCAACACCGTCGGCCGTCTCCGCCGCTGCAGTCGACGTTCGTCTCTCCGATCGCGCCCACCGAGTCGCAGCTCCAGCGACATCGCGTATCCACAGCCTCGACGCTCTCCGGCTACGACGTGCTCCGCCTCGGATACGTCGTCGTGGACGGCACGTGGCTCATGAGCGTCAGCGACTGGCTGCTGTTCGCGCCGCTCGCGGCCGTCGGGCTGCTGCGCATGGTGACGCTCCGAGTGACGGTCTTCGCTGTGCAGAGCGATCGAAGTCGACACAGCGGAGAAGAAGGCGGCGGAGAGCGAGTTGCGTGCCTCGAGCTCGAGACGAGGCCGGTGCTGTGCCAGATGAGCGACCCGCGCATCGCGCGTTGCCGTCCGTGGGCGATCTCGTCGCATCGCCTCCGGTAGTGGAAGCCAAGTCACTACGGAACAAGCAGGTCCACACGTTCGCCTATCACTCGACCTCTCGGGCTCTCGTGTTCTGCTCATCATGGTCATCTACAGGCTCTCGAGCTTGAACGTGATGAACTTCTTCGCGTCGAGGCGCTTGGCGAGGTGGTGCCCGAAGGCGCTCGCGGGCGTGTAAAAGCCGCCCTCGGCGCTCTGCAGCTCGCCCTTCGCCAGGCACATCGCGCACTCGCTGATGAGGCGGCTCGTGAGCGAGTACCCCGGGTCGCCCGCGCCAACCGTCGTACAGCGCACCGCCGGCGTGCTGGGGTCCGCCGCCGCGTAGCCGACCGACTCGGCGACGAAGAAGCCCTTCTGCATCACCTCCTCGGACGGCCCCTGGCCGGGCGCCGGCGCGAGGCGCCGGAGCACCCACCGCGTCGCGCTGAAGTAGAGAAGCACGCCGAGCAGCGCGAAGCCCGCGGTCGCGAGCACGTTCCTCCAGTAGCCGCCGGCCGCCAGGCGCTCGCGGTACACGAGCTTGTCGCCGTAGCGCCCGCCGAGCAGGAAGTTGCTGCGGTGCACGATCGCCTGGTTCACCGAGCCGCCGAGGAAGAGCGAGGACCAGCGCCGCAGGAACGCGTCGAACTCGACCTTGGGGCTCGTCGAGTTGGGCCGCACGAGCTGCGCCGCCGCCTTCTCGGCGCGCGTGCGCGCGTCCGTGAGCAGGAACGGGTTGCGCGAGCGCTTGAGCTCCGCCGCCGACGCCGTCTCCATGATCGTGAAGACGGTCGCGAGCGTGCCGCCGCTCGCCTCGCCCTTGATCTTGGTGAAGTAGAGGTCGATCTTGGCCGCGGCGTCGCGCCGGGTCTCCCGGATCTTGTCCGCGAGCAGGAACGCCGTGAGGTCGGATGGGATGGACTCGAAGCCACAGCAGTTGACGAGCACGGCGCCCGTGCGGCGCGCCGCCGCCTGGTGCGCGGCCACCATCTCGTCGACCCAGAGCACCTCGCCCGTGAGGTCGCAGTAGTGCACGCCGTTCTCGGCGCACGCCTTGACGAGCAGCGAGCCGAAGAGCTTGTAGGGCCCCACGACCGAGAGCACGACCTTCGTCTGGCGCACCATGGCGACCAGCGACGCCTCGTCGCCCGAGTCCGCCACGATGGTCGGTACGGCGTCGACGGCGGCGCCGGGCACGCGGGCCTGGAGCTCCGCCTTGACGGCCGCGAGCTTCTGCGGGCTGCGCGCCGCGAGCGCCCAGCGGAGGCCGCCGACCGCCTCCGGCTCCGTGAGCAGGTAGCGCGCCACGAGCGCGCCGGTGAAGCCCGTGGCCCCGAAGACCACGACGTCGAACGCCTTGGTACTGGCCGTCATTTCACTTACTGAGCTCCTGGGTCTCAACTGGGCGAATGCGACCGGAAAATCTGTTGACGCGACAACGGGTGGGACCAGCAAATGGGTGGCGGGGCGAGTGAACGAGGTCGTGTACGATGAGGTCGTGTACGATGAGGTGTGTGTGTGTGTTTTTATGATGAGGTCGGAAGCGCGAAGCGACGTCGTGACGGCGTAGCGCAACTCGCCGATCTGGCGCTCGGCTTCGGCGATCCGAGGACTCTCGTACACCCCCGTACACCTCTGGCACCACCACCACCACCACGCCTCAAGCTCCGCTCGATATCACTTCGGTGTGCCGTATCGCGCTCCTCTCCAGTTCGAGTGTCCCGACGGCCGACCGATGCACCGACTGAGCGGATCTCTGGGCGGCCGTCGTCCACATCCACAGGCCGCTCGCTCTGCGTCCGTCGCCAGAGGTAGCACCAGAAGCTGTCGGAGCAGAGGTCGGCGATCTCGTCGCTCCGTCGGATTCGCTCTTTTCGATCTTGTCGCCAGTATACAAACTCCAAGTGACGATTCAAGCCAGATGTCCAAATATCCGACTCCCAGTCCACCACCGTCGACGGACATTCCCGATCGGAGCTCTTCGCGCACAGGCCGCCTCCGCATGCTGCGCGCCGCCCTCGCGCTGCTGCTAACAGCGCAGCAGCTGCAGCTGCTATCAGCGCAGAGCTCGAACAGCACGTCCACCACCTCCACCGCCAGCAGCAGCAGCAACACCTCGCAGGAGCTCAATGGCTGGTACCCGTGCTCCGAGTACACGTTCGCCGACAGCGGCGCGTCCCCGAGCGACGCCGAGTGCGCCGTGTACACTGCGCCCCTCTGCTACGCCGGCGTGTGCTCCGACGCCAAGCAGAAGACCGTCGACATCTTCGTCAAGCGCATCCCGGCGGCGGCAAACGCGGCCACGGCGCCGAACGTGTGGTTCCTGCAGGGCGGCCCCGGCGCCGGCTCCACCGCGAGTACGTCGCTCGTTGGCGCGTTGTGGCTGGGGAGTGGGCGGCGGCTGACATGGCTTACGTGGGGGCTCTTGCTGCGCAGTGGAGTCCGCGATGGTCGAGCTCTACGGCCAGCTGGGCGGCAAGGTGAACGTGTACACGATGGACCACCGCGGCACCGGCCGCAGCACGCTGCTCGACTGCGTCGCGGCGCAGGCGACCACGAGCGGCTCGCCGCTCGGCGGCGACATCTCGGTGGCCGAGGTGCCGAGCTGCGCCAAGGCCATCGAGGTCAAGTACGGCAAGGACCTCGCGGCGTTCTCCGTTACGAGCGCGGCGACGGACCTGTCGACGTTCATCTCGCGGTTCCAGGGCAGCACGGGCAAGACGTTCGTGTACGGCGTGAGCTACGGCACGACGCTCGTGGAGCGGCTCCTGCACCTCCAGAACCCCGCGATCGCGGGCTACGTGCTCGACGGCATCAGCACGACCTCCGGCGCCGACGCCGCGCACTTTGAGTACTTCTCGACGTGGGACAGCGACTTCGGCGAGGTCGGCGACTACTTCATGACGTTCTGCGGCTCGGACGCCGACTGCGCCGCTCGGTTCCCAGGCTCGAGCCTCGCGACAGTGCTCCGGGGCGTGCTCGCGAGCTTCGACGCCAAGCCGGACGCCAAGTGCGCGGCGCTCGTGCGCGACGTCACCTCGGGCGTGGCGGGCGAAGGGGTCGAGCCGGCGTCGCACACGGTGCGCAAGAGCCTCGGCGCGCTCTTCGTGCGCAGCAGCACGCGGACGCTCATCCCGGCCGTGACGTACCGCCTCAACCGCTGCAGCGACGCGGACGTCGACGTGCTCTCGTTCTTCTTCAACACGTCGTCGAGCGCGCTGTCGCCGGCGTCCGAGGACGACTCGTTCGCGTCCACGCTGCTCTACTACCTCATCGTGTTCTCCGAGCTCTGGGAGGCGCCGGTGCCGAGCCTCGAGGCGATGCTCGCGCGCTTCACGGACACGGCGATCTGCAGCGGCGGGACGATCTACAACGTCCCGACGTACTGCGCCTTCTCCAAGGAGACCTCGGCCACGTGCGCGTCCGTCAAGACGCCGGCGTACAGCGCGTCGCCGCTCGTATACGCGCGGGACAAGTACTGGAACAAGGCGGCGACGATCCCCGACGGCGCGAGCGTGCTGCTCCTGAGCAGCAAGATGGACCCGCAGACGCCGCACAAGTACGCCGAGTACCTGCTCGCGGCGCTCGCCGGCACGAACAAGGAGCTCGTGACGTTCGAGCACGCGACCCATGCCACGCTCTGGACCACGCCGCTGTCGGCTGGCAGCGGCGAGCCCACGTGCGGCATGCAGCTCCTGCTCTCGTACGTCAAGAGCGGCGGCGACCTGGCCAAGCTCGACAAGTCGTGCGTCGCGCGGATGCCCAAGCTCAGCTTCAAGGTGGACCGGGACATGACCAAGACGCTGCTGAGCACGGCGGACGCGTTCGACGGCGTCTTCGACGCGTCGCTGAGCGACTCGGCCGGGAAGCCGTCGGGCGGCAGCTCGACCAGCAGCGACGAGAGCAGCTTCAAAGGCGCGTTCGTCGTCGTCCTCGTGCTCTTCATCGTGGCGCTGGTGGCCGCGGGCGTCTTCGCGTTCGGCTGGTACCGACAGCGCAAGAAGAGCAAGTTGGTCGGCGACGCGAGCACGTCGGTGCAGTCGGATCCGCCGACCAGCGGACTTGACGAGATCATGACGGACGCGTCGCCCACGACCGCCTTCCAGTCCGCACAGCAGCGCCAGTCGTGAACCCCACGTCGTGTACGTGTACATGTACCTCACACTTGCACACACAGAACACAGCGAGTGACAACAGCTCCATTGACAACACGCTCCTACTCTCGCGCCTACAGACGCGCTTCTTCGGCGGCGACGTACTGGACGCTCGTGGCGCTCGGAGACGCGGCGACGTCGCTGTCCACTGCGACGGTGGTCGTCAGCTCGGGGACCCCATCGTCCTCGCCCTTCGCGGCCTCGGCGCTCTGAGCCGCGCGCCGCTTCCTCCTCATCCTCCAGAAGACGGCGCCCGCGACTGCGAGCAGCACCAGCGCCACGACGAGGACGACCACGAACGGCGTCATGTACTTCTCCTCCGTTTCGGGCGCCTCGTCGCCGTCGCTGGTCGTCACCGGCCGCCCGTTGTACGCGTCCGTCGTGTTGAACATGCGCAGCGTCTCGTTCGGCGAGAGCTCGAAGCTCATCTTGTGCGAGCTCATGCACGCCTTGTCCAGTTTGCTCAGGTCGCCGCCGCCGCGCACGTACGACGCCAGGATGAGCATCCCGCACGTCGTGCTGCCCGCCGCAGCCCCCGGGATTTCCGTCGTGAACACCGTCCCGTGCGCCGCGTAGTCGAACGTCACAAGCTCCTTGTTCGTGGCGTTGAGCGCCTGGAACAGCCGCTCGGCGTACTTGTGCGGCGTCTGCGGGTCCAGCTTGCCGCTCATGAGCAGCACGCTC